>CM075942.1:4540030-4656616 GCA_038030265.1 Corythucha ciliata | reverse complement strand
GAAGGTTTTTGCCAAGAAACTGGCAAAAGTCGCTTGTAAACCGGAATATTCACCTTCTCCCCCCCCTCACAGGACTCACCATTCAAGCAGAAAACTGCAAATTAACAAATTAAGGCCCCAGTATCTGATGGTTAAATCAGAATCTGACCCCTTCAGTCCTGATTTTGTTTGGTTCCGAAATTATAAAATTTTGTGTTCGTTGTCTAAACTGGGTCAACATTAATGGTGTAAAGTTTTATTTTTGAGGGAGGCTTCTTTGTGCGCTGCCCCCACACCCCTCTTGTCCATTGATGTACAAACCCGAGGACATTGGTAATCGGCACTAACTTGATACATTTTTGACATCAGCGTTGCTTGAAATAGCCCAAAATCGTAGGGGAGTATGGTGCGGACGACTCTGTATGGAATTGGAATAAATCAGGAAAACGACTCACCTTTATCCAACGTCTGGGACCAACGTAGGCACGCGAATTATTTTTCAGAGCTCTGAACGCGTAGATTCACGATTGGTCTGTATATTAACGGTTGACAGAGTTGGAGGGTAGTCGGGCTTGGAAGGAGTTGTTTAAAAGACACGTGCTTATATCGGTTCACACTTCACAGGATTATTTATCACTTGAAAGTAACGAAAAAAGAACTTGTTCCTATGCGGTTCTAGCGTTGAGAACGACCCATTAGCGACTGTTTTTTTTTTATGAGGTGACGGGGGAAAACCCTAATCTTTGAAAGGGGAAGACATAGGGCCAAAGATCGTCTTGTTTTTGAACACTTTGAGAAAAAATGAGGTGGTGCTGAAAAAAAGGGGGGGGGGGCTGGGTTGCCTTGTTAGGCAGACAGTGGTCTCAAACAGGGAGGACGCTTCAAGACGTAGAGAAGTTCGTCTATTTTCAGGTTTTGCCTGTTTGGAGGGTCTGGCCATAGAAATAATTTGTTGGGGCCTGATTGTTTCATAAAGTTGATCTGCGCCATTCGTTAACTTGGAGAGAGAATAGAGGTGATTTTGCGTTACTGGTAGTAGGTGCATCCATCTGTACTTTGGAGTTGAGTTCTGCTTTGCGTTTTAGGGCGCTAGTCACAGTTTTGATCCCGAGATGAACAGGCGAAGTAACCGCATAGTGGCGACACATTTCGCCATAACCACACTGTAGACACGAGAGACCATTAAATTGCAGGGTATTGAAAGATGAGTTCCACGTCACCTGATGCACTTTCGTAGTGTTCTTCACAGGGGGGATGAGTTCTGATTCCATTATTTGTCTTCCCATGCTTTCTAAGTCAAGGTCGGTTACAACAAGAAGCTGGATTTTTTGAACTTCTTTCCTTATCACTTTGATGAAGTCGGCGAGTCCAGTAACATCGCGGGATCCTGCTACCTGCCGGTCTGCTGTTCTCTTAACTGTGGCTTCTACCCCATCCACTGGTCCCCTGCCATGACCGGCTTCAGAGAAGTTCCATGAGATTTTCTTTAGTTGAGGGTAGAACTTAGGAAAAAATTTTCCCAAAATGAAAAACATGGTTCGATTTTTGTATTGTCCAGTGGGGCCATCAGATATGAAGTTGATGGTGTTCACCGTCGGAAATCTGAGTAGCAAGGCCTTCAATACTGGATCCAGATGCGCAGCAACTGCTCGAGCATCATGTTTCAAATTCTCTGAAACAGTGCAAAAGCACATTTGTTTCCCATTATGGTAAGCCACAACCGTATGCAGAGAAAGTTGCTGCCTCGATGCTCCAAAATGAACTGACTGGGGTTCGGCCCCATACTTGCAACAATAGTTTTCTGCGAAATCAATGTGGATGGTCAGTTCGCCATTTTCTCTTTTTTTCATGGCCGAGAAAGAGGTATGCTGGTGTCTCATGCGATGTACATGCTGAACAAACTCTTCGGTGTTGTCCACCAACTTCAAGACTGCTGCTTTTGCCGTTGTCGTATATTTTGTCTAGAACTGTGCGCTTCACAATTTTCTCTTTTCCCTGAATTATCCGGGTTTCATTAATCGTCTTCCACTCACTGTACTTCAATTGCACATCCCCTTGAAATTCATTATTTGAAAGTCTTGTCTCGGCACTTTTTACAGGTTCTTTTGAGGCATTTTCCAAGGGGCAATTTGCAACACATGCTGTTGATAAACTGTGTGGTATCTGATGTGTTCACGACTTTGTGAAGTGCCAGCCCTTTGAGGAGAAGTCGGAAAGTTCTCGTGCTTCACACAGAGACACGTGTCTCTGAGCATTGTGCGATGGCTGACTCATGTAAATTGGTTTCATCCGACAAAAAGTCGAATAGCTCAACTCGGAAAGAATGTGTTGCAAGGTATTTTTTCCACAGGTTCATGAGTGTGTCATTAAGATACTTTTTCTGGTACTGCTTTTGCTTGTGAGTTATAAATTCCTTCTTCCCAGGAGCGCATCTGCTGTTTTCCTCATCGTTAAGAAACTTTTCAATGTCCACTTGGAGTACCCTGCTGCGTCTTTTCAAGTTGTTGATTGTCTTGATGTTTAAAATGTTGCGTCTCACATTAGTTTTGTACATGTGGTAAGGGAAATACTCGTTCGCTTTTGTCAACAGCCTGAAATGTTTGAGGCGGTTTCCAACAATTGCACGGACAAAGCTCTTCTTTTCCTTCACTGACAATGCATGGTAACTTTCAGCCAGCTGTTTTTGGACAATTTCGGCCTGCAAAAGTTTCGCCTTGAGAAGTTTTCTGCCTTGTGGGGTTGTATCAGACAGCAATTGGTCAACGTTCACTTCTACGGGATCATTCTCCTTCAAACGGCGGTATTTTTTTTTAAGCCTGCAATATCTTGTTTTCCAACGCCGTAAAATCTTCTGAGCTTGCTGGCTTCTCTTCCTCTCAGCTACAAGATCTCTAAAAACTTTGGATCGGTTTCTGCTTACTTTCTTTCGCCCTGATGATATTCTGCTACTCCCTTGATGGACCGGTTGAGCCAAGGGAAACGCCGGTGGACTACCAGGAGGAGTAGACCTGGGGGTTATGTTGAGGACTGCATTGACACTCTTCTTCAGTGCGTAGAATCTGAAGCAAAGTATTAAAATTCAAATTAATTGGAGAACATTTTCAAACTTTTCACCTTGCTTAAAATTATTTTTCTAGGACAATACCTACTTTTTACTGTTTTTCCTCCACTTCTTGCGTTGAGACCTCTTTGCCCTATCTGAGAGCTTGGCAATAGGCTTGATACTTCCTTGCTTCTTCCTCTTCTGATATCGCAGCCGTTCCTGTTCGAGATAAATTTTCCTCACTTCAGGGTCAGTCTTTCTTCTCTCTCTTCGCGCTTCGATCAGCCTCTTTTTTCCTCTCGGAGCTGTTCGGCAGTGAATTTCTTTGGGGGAGCCATCCCCGGGGGGACACTGCCAGAGACAAGAGGAAAATTAGGTAGGTACCTTCCTAAATTGAGTATCAAAAGATCTAACCACCTAACTACTTCTATCTTGTACGTTACTAAGTTTAGAGCAACTAAAATGTTGGGTGTCGTTTTCAAAGTCGCCGGGTGGTATGGGGCTGATGTTCGATGGGCGGTGCCGAGCGACTCACAAAATGCCTCGAATTCCTCCGATGTGAAAATCGAGGCATTGTCTGTGACTAAAACATGGGGAATGCCGTAGCGTGCAAATATGCGTCGGAATGCTGCGATTGTCGATTTTGATGTTGGGGGCTTGCTGAAGCTTTCGATTTCCAGCCATTTCGTGCGTGTGTCGATGACAATCAAGAATTGTTGGCCGTTGATCGGGCCTGAAAAATCTGCATGTATGCGCTGCCAAGCTTCCGTGGCCTGTTCCCAGGGGGTGTAACGGTACTTTTTGTGGGTTATGTTGTACGGCCACGCACGCGGGACATGAGCGTACCATCGCTTCAATGTCGTGCGGTCGAGACCTTGCCAGTAGCAGGTTGATCTGGCCAGCGCTTTCATTTTCACAATGCCACTGTGTGTTGAATGGAGCTCATTTAGGACGTACGGCTGTAACGCCTCTGGGATGACTACCCTGATTCCTCGCATTATGATCCCATTATGCAATGACAAATCCGTGTGTTCGGCACAGCCAGATTGAAGTTCGGATTTTATTTTTGCTAGTTTAGCATCCCTATTCGTGCGGTACAGAACGTCTTTGGCTGTGAACGCCCCATTTTTCATCGTGGTAATGAAGTTTATGGCGTTTTCTGAAATGGTGTACGCTTCGTCGGTAACGTCGGGGTATGCCAACGGCAAGGGTGCGCGAGACAGGTAGTCGGCTGTTTTCATATCGCAACCTGCTCTGTGCTGGATCGTGTAGTCAAATTGGCGAAGAAAATGGCATAGCGGGTAAGACGCAAGGCAGAAATCGACGGTAGATTCTTTTGCGGATCGAATATGGAACGAAGCGGGCGGTTGTCCGTTACCAATACAAATTTAGTGCCGAACAGGTACTGGTAAAATCGTATTATGGCCCAATATATAGCCGTGGCTTCTTTGTCCAAATGACTGTATTTGCGTCCAGCCGAAGTGAGCGTTCGCGAAATAAAAGCAATCGGTTTGAGTGTGCCATCCACGGAGTGCGACAGAGTTGCTCCTAATCCGTACGGGCTGGCATCCGTTTCGAGAACTAACGGAAGGTCAGGAGAAAATGTTGTTAAGACTCGATCACTCGTGATTTCTGTTTTCAGCTTCTGAAACGCCTGTTGACACGCTGTGGACCATTGGAAAGGAATTCCTTTTTGGATTAATGCGTTCAATGGATGTAGTAATGTCGAGGCTTGCGGTATGAATTTGACATAAAACGTAACGAGACCCATGAAGGAGCGTAGTTCATCCACGTTTGTGGGCGCAGGCGCGTGTACGATTGCCTTGACTTTGTCGGGGTCCTTTTCGAGGCCTTTATCTGAGACGATATGGCCCAGATAACGAATACGCCTGACGAAAAAACGACACTTATCCTTATTTAAGTGAATGTTGCACGAGCGCATGCGGTCTAAACAGGCGCGTAACCGATCATAACATTCGGCTTTGGTTTTGCCGAATGCGACAATGTCGTCGAAGTACGAAATACAACCGTCAAGGCCACCGAAAATAGGGGCCATTATCGAGTGAAAGATGCTAGGGGCAGAGGCAAGTCCGAAAAATAAACGTTTAGCCTTGTAAGTGCCTCGGTGTGTACTCAAGGCGGCTATTTTAGCACTTTCATCGTCTAGCTTAACGTGGAGGTAAGCCTTGTACAGATCTAAAACACAGAAGTAGGAGCTACCGTGTAGCTTATTAAAGAGATCTTCGAGTTTAGGAATTGGATAATGCGCCGGTTGTAATTGGCTGTTGACTGTTACCTTGTAATCAGCGCAGATACGTACTTCTCCGTTTGACTTTGGCACGATTACTAGAGGTGTACCCCATTGGCAGTAGTCGACTTTTTCAATGACGCCCTGGCGTTCGAGGGAATCTAGTTCCGCGTCGACCTTCGGAATCAAAGCGAATGGCACTGGTCGTGGTGGCCGATATACCGGGGTGGCGTTAGGCTTGAGCTGTAACGAACAACAAACCTACGGTATTTCGCCTATGTCGGCGCGGAAGACGTCCGGGAATTGGAGGGGTATGTCATCCGGAACCACGTCGGTATGCATAACGTCCATGTGGCTGTGTTCCTGGTCAAACGAATCCAAATCCATTATGTGAAGTGACCTGATCCAGATTCGGCCCATAATCGGGGCAAACTGTTCTGACACAATGAATGATATTTCATTAGACATATTGTTTTTATATTGTACAGGAACTTCGATGTAACCCAAGGGCGTAATCAGTTTGTTGTACGTTCGAAAACGTACGTTCGGACACGTGCGTATCTGGCAGTGCAAGTTCAGCTTACGGTTCTCCGAATGGGACAAAATCGTAACGGGGCTACCGGTGTCCGCCTCGAATTTTTGTACTTTACCTTGGAGTTGTACCTGGACGTAAATTTTACTGGCGAGTGTATGTAGTGATAATTCAAAAATGGTCGTTTTCGGAAGCGAAAGGGAACAAACGTCAAGTTCTTCCGCATAAACGACATTAACGTCTTCTTGTTTGCGGGTCGGGGTGCGCTTTGATGTAATGCACACGCGTGCAATGTGCCCTCTCTTGTTACACAAGGTACAGTGTAGTTTATCACAGCTGCGACATTGTCGTGCTGTGTGGCTGGTTTTGCCAAAACGCAGGCATACATCGTGTAAACCCCATGGCAGACAGAAAATTTTTCTGATTGCCCGCTGACGCTGAACGTTGTCGATCATTGGGTTTTTGGGACTGGCGAGACGATCGTGATGTGGACCGTTCACGGCCTCTATTTTTCGACAGGCTGCGACTGTGCAGCGACATTTTGTTGATGAAACCGGATAAATGCGTTGAATCGGCCGTGTATTCTTCCAGATTTTGTTTGTGGGCTGCCTCGAGAGCGAGAACGGTCTCCAGCGTTTTGTCGAGACCCTCTGGTTGTGTTACCAATATCTCAATGACTCAATGGGGCAATTGCATGCATCACGAGGGCAAACCCACTGGCATTTTTGCGCTATGACTTTCAATGCTGATATGTAGGAGGTGAGAGGCTCACTTTTTCCCTGTGTTCGGGACAAAAACCGGCGTCGCTCGGTGTTGACGTAGGTGATTGGGTTGAACCGTTTTTCAAGAATCGTAATGAACTCATTGTAGGACTTATCCGATGGCTTGTCAGGTGCCGTTTGAGCTGCAAGTTGCGCGAATTGTGTTCGCTTCAGGCATCCGAGGAGGATGCTCCGCTTCGCCTGGTTCGTTTGTGCGTCATCGGCGTTGCCTAAGCCACGCATGGAAAGGAAATTAGCCAAGCGTTCCTTGTAGGAGGAAAAATCCTCTTCGTCCGGGTCGAACGGCTCGAGAGTAATGTTATGGCTTACCACGGCCTGCGGTGCCTGTTCTGTCGTAGCCCGTGGGGGGGGGGGGCGGAAGGCCCTGCAAGATCCGTTGTAGGGCCGCTCCCTGATTGTTAAGTTGCGTAAGCAACGCCCGTAGCATTTTCGGCCATGGTAACGCGATCTCGAGCACGAACTTAAACAAAGCGAACAAGAAAACAGTTCATCCTCGTCGCCACTTAATAATAAATAATAAAAATAAATAATAAATAATAAAAAGATAAAGGATAAAAGATACGTAATTGAAACTTCAAGAACGCTGTGACGTCACTGGAGTCGGTACACCACAGTTTCTTCATCATAAGTGTTGCCCGGTAGGTACTGCGCAGGAACCGTGGTTTGTGTCATTTCCAGGGGGTAAATTCTCCGGATTGGTCGTAAAGGCTCGCCGGTCGCCGTTTTTAATTTCACGACGCGAGTCAGGCCGTCTCTTCTAGGAATAGTTTCTGTGACTCTTGCAATTGGCCGTTCAATTCTTTTTAGGTTGTCGTTTCCCACCAAGACCAACTCGCTAACTTGAATTTCACGAGTTCTTTCTGTTTCATGGGATTCTTTTGCTGGGCGGAGGTTCCCTCCACGGGACGCCATAGCTCTTGTTTTAATCTTAGACGATATCGGGCACGTCTTATCAAATTGTTCTCGTCCGCTGCCTCTAGATCGGGAACTCCCGCCGTTTCGATCTCCTGTAAAAAACATCTTCGAGGACAGAGGTGCTAAGTCATTTGGGTCTTCAGACATGTAAGTCAGTGGTCTGGAATTGATTATTGCCTCCACTTCATGAATCAGAGTTTCGAATTAGACAGGCACGCCCAAGAGTCCTCTTCAGAAGGTCTTTCACACTCCGGATTAGCCTCAACGCTATTTAACTGCTGAAATGGCGAAAAATCACTAATTCCCGGATAAAGTTGAAGAAAAACGCTATTTCGCGGATATGAAAATGAAGAAAATCACTAATTCCCGGCTGAAATTGAGAAAACGCAAACTCGTATAGCTTCTTCGAGGCTCAAACTGAGAACCTGCACTAAACCATAGCAGAAAGTAGAAAAAAATTGCTTAAGCGGGGCTAAAATCTAAAAAACAACGTGGCTAAAATTGAAAAAAAATATATTAGTTAGGGCGGCTAACATTAAGACTAATTTTCAACTCAAACTGAGAAAAAGTGCTAATTCGCTGCTAGAAATGAAAAAAAATTGCTTATATCTATAGCTGAAAATGAGGAAAATGATATTTCGTGGCTAAAATTGCTGAAAATCGCCAATACAAACGATGGAAACCCTACTGCGCTGCTAAAATTGAGACAAACCGCTAACCCGTGGCCAAAATTGGGGAAAATCACCAAATCTTGAAGAATTGAAAAATCCCTTCTGTTCGATGCTAAAATTAAACAATAAACGCTAATCTATAGCAAAAATTGAAGGAAAAAATGACAATGCAGGACTGAAATGAAAAAAAAAACGCATCCAATATTGAAAAGTTCACTACAAATAGCCCGGCATAAATAAATAAAAACTCTAGTTTTCAGTTCAAATAGGGGAAAAATGCTATTCCCGGCTAAAAATTGAGAAAATTGGCGAATTCACAGGCTAGAAACGCTTCTACGCAGCTACAATTGAAAAAAGCGCTAGTTCACGGCTAAAATTGAGAAAATTTTCAATTTGCGTCAAAAATTGGAAATACGCTAATTCGCGGCTTCCTCTCGGTCAACTTTGGGGCTAAAATTGCGAAAAAGCGCTGCAGTTTTAGCCGCTGATTTAGAGATAAAATCGCTAATCCGTAGCGTATGGTTATGTTGAACAAAAAAAGGTAATTAGTCGTAAACATTTAGAAAAAACCGCTATTTTGCGGCTAATATTAAGTAAAACACTAATTTTCAGCTCTAACTGAGTAAAGTGCTAATTCCCTGGTCCCTGCTGGAAAAAACCGCTAATTGGCAGCTAAAATTATCGTGGTAAACCCAACTCGAGTAAAGTTAAGAACGGTACTGTTCGATAAAGTTAAGAAACATCGCTGATTCACGGGATGAAAAAAGCTGCTTTGTTTCTTGGAGGGGGGGGGGTTACCCCGCTAATTTGCGCTTAATTGTGGCGAAAAGCGCTAATTTACTGGTAAAATTCACAAAAAGACTCATTGCCCTTGCTGATAAGCACCAGGCGGGCCTCCTTTCTTGGCTAAAATGGAGAAATTCGCGGCTTAAACTTGGCATAAGCGCTGTTTGGCGTGGAAATAGCGGTAATTTGCCTAAAATAAGGAAAAGGCCTTGGCTGAAATTATAAAAGGCCTTAGAGGTTACCTATAGAGGTTCATATGTATAATTAGAGACTTTTAGGGGCCTCCTGAAGATTTCCGCCCCGGGCCCCGATACGTGTACAGGTTCGCCTGTGTGACAGTCCCGTTCAACCGGAAAAACATAGTCCTGAAACTTCTCCCATTATTTAGGTTTTTTTCTGGCTGAATATGAATATGAGCTTCTGCCAGGGGCACTTGTCCTCAGAGGCCCGTCAAATTCCTTAAAAATGTGGACCAACAATAAACCTGACATACTTATTCATGTAACTGTCTCATTCGGTAAAGTTTTATGGTGTCGAATACGAAAATGACCGCATCCAGGGCATTGCCTGTCCAGGCGCGTAGTCAGGGGGGGGGGGTCCACTGGGTCCGGACCCCCCCCCCCCTCCGAAATTTCAGATTTATTTCCCATGTTCTGAAGGAGACTTTTTATTTTCAATTTCTCCGCTCACGCATTGGAATAACATCGCACAATTTTTTTTTTCCGGGCTGTGGAAAATCTTCAAAAGACCCCCGGGAGTACTGGTTCCCCAGGGAGTGTGGTGTTCTTACCCACTAAAAACCACAGACCCCTTTCCAGGGGGCACCAGCCCTGTACTGTTCGACACATTACTTCAGGCTGGGCCCTCCTACATTCGGCTTTAAGCCTTTCTCCTCCCGAAAACCAGCTCAAGCCCCTGTCTCGCTCCGCTGAGCGTCCTCTCACTGTTTCGCCGTACTCGGCTACCGCATGCCAGTTTCCTACGTTCTGGAGCATCGCCTCCACCACTCCCTCGACCGTTAGTTGGCCCACCCTGTCCACAACCCCCGCTCTCTAGCGCGCCCATCGAACGCAGGAGAAGAAAGTGTGCGCCGCCCTACTCCTCTTGGCAATTACACCTGAGGCACCACGGAGAGTCTACCTCCTTTGCCCTTGCTGATAAGCACCAGGCGGGCCTCCTTCCACCTGCAGCTAAAGACGCCAGCTGACAGTCACCTGTTAAACGTGTTCGTCAGCAGCTCAGGGCTTACCCTGGCCACTGCTTTCAGAGCCTCTGCCGGAATCCTATCGGGTCCCGGAGCCTTTTCACTGCGGAGAGAGGCTATGGCTGTGAGAACCTCCTGCTCGCCAAAGGGCATGAACTCACCGGGCCCTGTCGCTTCCCCATCATCACGGAGCGGGTGCGTCGGAAACAAGCCATTCACCATACCCTCTAATTTGTCCGTTTCCAAGTTCCTGCCTGGGCCGAAGGACCCCAGCTTCTTCGTGACTATCTCCCCGCGTGCCCGCTTCGCGTTCTTATATTCAGATGACCACACACGTCTGTCATCTTCGGTTCTTGCTCTCTGAGCCCTGCGCCGCAGCCGGAGGCAGTCCGCCCGAAGTCGGGCTGTTGTCGGGGGGGGGGGGGGGAGTCCACTAGTAAGCAGCGGGCTTGCCGTGCCGGGGCCCCTATACGAGGCATCGCGGAATCGCAGGCCCCGCGGATCAGTCCCATTTGTGGCGGAAACAAGAGACTCAACACCTTCCCTTCCCTCGGCTCCACTCCACTCTCTCAGGGCCGGGGCTCCACTGCATGCGCAGCACTATGGCCATCGCGTCTTCGTTCAGCTTTCCCACGTTCCAGCGTCGTGCCGCCCTGGGCCGGACTTCCACCCGTCGCCCAGCACCCGGAAAGTGATGTAGTGGTGGTCGCTGTTCGTGAACTCCTCACTCACCATCCACCTCGCCACCCTGGGCACTAGCGCCTCCGATCCCGCAACATTAATGATTAATAGTAATGATAATAATAATAATAATGTAGTTAAAAACTGAAAAGAGTAGGCATAGAGTGGGAGTACCCCCCCACCACCGCCGCACTGGACCTACATCGGACCCCTCGCCCAAAAAGAAATCCTGGCTACGCGCCTGCTCCAGCAGCAGTTTCTCAAAATTTTGGACATTAATCCAACTGGTAGAACATAGTGATGAAACTGGCCATTGAGAGCGAATGCTCTCTAGGGGTAATTTCGCCCTAAGTCCCTGTATAAACGAGAAATATAATTTTACTTAGCCTTTTCCTTATTCTAGCCACAAACCCCTGCTATTTCACCTTTTCTAACCGCCAATTAGCGCTTACGACCAGTTTAAGCCGCGAATTTCTCAATTTTAGCCATGAATGAGTACTTGTAGTCAACTTTACCTGCAGATTAGCGCTTTTCTTAATTTTGGCCGCGTGTAATATCATTATTCTTAATTTCAGCCGCGGATTAGTGGTTTTGACCCCCCCCCCCCAAGCTATTGAATTTGCGCATTTTCCTATCTTTAGCAGCGTTTTTATCCCGTGAGCGATGTTTCTTAATTTTCCGCGAGTTTTAGCGTTTTCCTCAATTTTAGCAGCAAATTAGCGATTTTTTCAATTTTTTTTTAGCAGGGGATTAGCACTTTTTTCAGTTTTAGATAAACATTACGTTTTTCTTAAGTGTTTTCCTCATAAATTAGCCTCGAAATAGAGGGCTTTTCACAAATTAGGATTTTTTTGGTTCACCATGCGCAATTTTTCTCAGTTTTACCCGCGAATTAGCGGATTGTTCACCAATTGCCATAAATTGCCGCTTTTTCTCAATTTCTGGCTCAGAAGTTGCCTTCAGAAAACTCAGAAGTTGCCATCAGAAGCCACGAATCAGTTTTGACGCAAATTAGATTTTTTCTCAATTTCAGCGAATTAGAGTTTTGCGCAATTTCAGCTGTAAATTGGCGATTTTTTCAATTTTTAACCGTGAATTATCACTTTTTCTCAATTTAGCCTCAAAATAACCTTTAAAATCTCTTAATTTTGGCCAGACTAATTATTAATTTTCTGAATATTACCCGCAAATTAATGGTTTTTTCAAATTTTCGCACCGTATTATCAATTTTATGTTACTTTTATGTATAGATTATTGCTTCTTCTTAGCTCTAGACCGCGAATCAGCGTTGTTTTTACTTATAGCCGTGCAGGAATTTACAGTTGTTTGATTTTAGTCACAAAGTTGCCTTCAGACGGCGCGTATTTAAATTGGAAATTTCAAATTTCACCGCACTTTATCCGAGAATTATTGATGTTCCTCAATTTTGGCAGCGAATTTGCGCTTTTTCTAAATTTTCGCAGCGTAGTAGCGTTCCCAACGCTTGCATTAACCGAATTTTCTAGATTTTTTGCCAAGAATGGGTGTTTTCTTCTAATTAAGCTGCAAATCAGGAGTTTTTTTTCCATTTTTGCAGAGAATTATCTCTTATTCTCAATATGAACCGAAAATTGGCGTTATTCTTAATTGTAGCCGGGCTAATTAGTGATTTTTTCTAGTTGGTTTTCCTATTTATTTCCGCGAATTAAGGGTTTTCCTCGACTTTATGCCCGCACATTGCAAATTAGCGGTTTTATGCAATTTCAGTTGTGAATTTGCTATTTTTGCCAAATTTTCACCTGAAAGCGTGTTAACACAATTTTAACCGCGGGGTTGGTCCAAAAACAACCCTTTTGCGTTGATTTCCATAATTTATTCGTAGAACGGCAACCATGCACCACGAATCAGCGATTTTTTCTCAATTTTAGTATGGAAGTTACATTGCGAGACCGTGAATCAGCGCTTTTTCGCCGTTATAGTCACGAATATTACCGGGTTTTTTCAATTTTTAGGGGGACACGTGTATTTTCTCTTTTTAGCCGTGAATTTTCCTCAAGATAGCGCGACTTTTCTCAATTTGAGCCACCAGATTAGCGCTTTCGGGGGCTCAATCGAATATTTAGCCCACAGTCTTTGCTGATATCACTTGCAACGTTATGTTCTCCGTCAGATCGGATAAATTGAAATTCGTAGAAAGTAGCCAAATCGCAGTCCAACCTTCCGACATCTTCACATATCTAAATCCATGGATAACCTAAAAATCCTCATTTATCCGTATTTAAGCTTTTCGGGTGGGGGGGGGGGGCGTCTGATCCGGGGGCGGTTCCCCCTACCTCGGTAAGCTACTGCGTGGGGTCTAAAGTCCAAGGAAGCAGCTGGAAGCACGCGAACCTTTTCGGTCGGCTCAAGGTCGAGAAAATCTGCTAAAACTAACTTCAACGAGAAACACTCATTTTTGGAGATTTATGGATTTGGATTTTATGGTATTCTTTAGAGTAGAGCGTTGGTACTAGGGTCCCTTATTCGTTCGTATACTTGTAGCTCTGGTGGGGGATCTATCCCCCATATCCCCCCGTACCTACGCCCATGCCACAGTGAATAAACTGGATGCACTTATTCATATGTTTTGGTCTCATTCGATAGGTTTTATGGAGCTGAATACGAACATGAGCGTCTGTTGGCGTCGTCTGCCTGAGGCATATTTTGTTCTCGGGGGGCCAGTCAGAATGAACCGAATGAACTTATGAACTTAGTCAAATTTAAAAAATGGTCTCATTCAACAGGTTTTATGGTGCCGAATACGAAAATAAGCGTCTACCTGGAGCGTTTGCCATCAGCAAATCAAATTCTCCATGTTTTGGACATTAATCTAACCGGTAGAACATAGTGATGAAACTGGCCATTGAGAGCGAATGCTCCAGGCAGAAGCTTCTAAAAACCTCACGAATGAGACAAGTTACAAGACTGTGTTCTTTCGGATAATTTCATGTCCCAAATTTAGGGAATTTGACTGGCCGCTGAGGGCAAATGCCCTAGACAGACGCTCATATTCGTATTCCTCTCCACAAAAATGTATCATATAGGACAAATGTTCTTCCAGTTGAATAGAACTGTAGCCAGATCGTAGCCGCCGTATTTATGAACGTTCCTCCTGATGTCAAGGCGTCCTCGATGGAAGCCTTCCATGACGATTTTTGGTATTTATGAAGCTTTCTTGACTTTGGCATAAATCGTCCTTTCAGTCAAGGTAGCTTCTAGCCTACCTGTTTGGGCACGCAAGTGATTCGTTATCAGTTAGTAGGCTGGGTGTAACACAATATGGCGAAACGAGGAAAGCCTCTTTACAAAGAGCCTAGACAAGTTAGGCTTTTTGTAATCGCAGGCCTAAATAATCCATAAGGCTAAAAATCCAGTCTGATTGAGAAAAAACAGATTTTTCTACAAAAAGGCGGCGTTTTACAAAAAGGCTAGGATTTTTAGAAAAAGGCTAATTTGACAAAAATCCTGCGATATCCATAAAGTGAAAAAAAGGTTGATAAAACAACAGAAAATAGGCTTTTCTAGACTTCGATAAGAATGAGAGCCGGGGGTCCTTTTTATCGATTTGAACAGAAAAGAGAACTATTTTCTTTTTTTTTTCCTTCTTGTATTTCTGGGTCCAACAGGGATGTAAGCCTTTAATCCCCCTTTTCGCGCTTCCTATCCTACACTTCTTCCAATTAAAACGGATCACTTTGTTAATTCTTCAGACAAAAATTTCCAGGTTGGTAGGATTAGTGGGTCATGTGGCAGGTGGGGGACGATTGAAGCAAGATTTAGATTTTTAGGTGTTAGTTTATGGGTTTTAGAGAATGAAAGAAACTTTTTTCTTTTTGTTGATAGAACGTGGTATCTGCCCATTGACCTGATTTACATTTGGACATAAAAGTAGGCTCTCATATAGAAAACCGTCTAAGAAACGGAGAAAAACTGATGTTTGACAAAGCTGAGCCAACACCCAGTCACTGACTCTTTGAAAGTATCCGCCAGCACTGAAAAAAAATCGGGTGATTAACGCGCCTTGTTTCATGCACGTTCGTCTATCTTCACCGGAAACATTTTATGAGACTCTTTAAAACACCGCTGGGAGAGGGGGGAGGGGTTGAATAT
Organism: Corythucha ciliata; assembly: GCA_038030265.1. NCBI lineage: Eukaryota > Metazoa > Arthropoda > Insecta > Hemiptera > Tingidae > Corythucha > Corythucha ciliata. Next base: position 4,641,647 of record CM075942.1, on the reverse strand, counting down.
TTACTTTATTGCCGTTGAGCGCTTTTCAAGCTTGTATACCGCGTAACGGTAATAAGTTGATTACTTGAAATTCTTTACTTCCAATGTAATTTAATAACTCATATACGTACACTACAATTTAAGCATTTTGTCGAAATGGAATTTGCTAACTCCGACGTTCAAGGGTCGATGAAGTTCGTTGAAGCGTTGCTAGGGATCTAAGCAGTTTTGTTGATGGGGTTGTGAACTATGAAAAATGAAGATTTATCGGGCGTGCGGAATTATCTGGAGATTAAAATGAGACCTTAAAATCCAGGATTGGTGCAGAACTAGGGCGACAATTTTTCGTAACGCCGAGTTGGCGAGGTATGATTGGAGGGGATGTCGAGGAAAAACATGTAAAACTCCCCCTTAAAACTATTCAATTAAGAATCCCGTTCAAACGTATGCCATATTGCTTACGTCACGGGCGTCATCATTGTCATTGTCACTCTCGTAATGTCAGTGGTGTACAAGGTACAGGCGGTAGGGGATGAGAGAGGCTGACCGCCCTGGGACGGAGGTCTGATGAGGCGTGACAGAGGGCCCCCGAAAAGCATGAAAAATGTGGATTTCTATAAGTTTTATGTTCATGAAAAAGTTACGTGAAAAGCAATACGAGCGGCTAAATAGTAAGAAAACGCTAATATTCGGCTTGTAAAGTTTCGTAACTCAACCTGAGAAAAAAAGCTAACTCGTGGCTAAAAGTGAAAAAAATCGCAAATTAGCGGCTAAAACAAGGAAAAGTGATGATTCGTGAATAATATAGGGAAACCAAAGTCATATGGAAAACCAAGTTATTCGACTCGAAAAAAAAAGTGAATTTTTCGTGGGTTGGGAAATTTGCTCCCGTTGATATAATAAAAAGGCTAAAACCCGCCAAATTCAAAAAAATATATTTTCGAAGAGGAGGCGAATGTTCAAGCAATAATTGATAAAAATCAATAAGTAAAGAAGAGGAAATAAACTATAAGTTCGCTGGGCTCTAATAATTATTTATTCAGTTTCAAGAGGTCCGGTTTTTGTAGGGATGCTGATAAAGAATGTCCCCCCCTCCTCATTGCTGCTGACCCGTCTCTACCCAGAAAAAATTTTGTGGCTCGGTGTCGGTGCAAACTAATGTACTATTCAACATTTACATACAGTCAATAGGGAAAAATCAGTTGCGTCCTTCGCTTCCCATGTAGTCCTTTCATTCGAAATTGATTCCGGCTCCTCGGCTCTGAAGGAGCCAGACGTACATAAAATGCAAGTGCAAACTTGCCAAGGCCACCCAAAGGAGTTGGTTGTAAAACAAACAAAACTTGTGAATAAGGGGCTAGGTAGGTGTACTATTTTTCAACAGACTTGAAGATGTTCTTGAACCATCTAATGTAGGCGCTATCGTGAAATTTATACGCAATCATAGATCCCAAAAGCCCTGAAAAACAAGCACAAAGAATCATGCCATAGATATTCTGAATAAAAGCAGAACTTATCTGATGTCAAGAGAAGAACGCCTTCAAAGAACTAGGTATCTACTGCGTGGGAATCAGGCAGAATAAAACTTTAAAACAGGATACATGTGCTAGATAGAACTCAAGGAAACAATACAACACGAGACCTATACGTCACTCAAGCTGCTATACATACATGAATATGTACGGCTAATTAACGGCCTCGTAGTCGATGCCAGACCCATTAATAATAATAATAATTATAATGATAATAACAACCAAAACATTTAAATCTATTGATATGATGGAATAGTTCAAAAGATCGGGTGGAATTCAGTCAAGCGTCCGATAGCCGAGACTTCAGGCTCAGAGCATATGGCAGATCTTCGAATAGGTTCGCAACGATATCACATTGACTGAACAATCATTATTAAGCCAAGCGATTTTGTCTCATGAAACAAAATTGTCAGCTCGCATCGTGGTTCTTGATTTTTGCAGCCTTGAATGCACGTCTGTGGTCGCGCCTCGCTACTCTGAAAGTGACTCTTCCTACGCAATGGCCTAGCAGCATTTATCAATAGAGAGACAAGCATTTATACGAAGATCGCGTCTCACAATTGCTAGCTATTGAAGAAGAAAAAAAAGAAGAGAGAAAAAAATAATAAAAATTAAAAGTTATGAAATATGCTATTTTGATACCTGAATAATATATATATATATAGTGTTTCTGAAATGTATGTCAATATTTAGGCTGGTGGTTCTACGTCACAAATGCGTCAAAAAAATTAATATTGACCCTAATACGATTCCTAATAGTTTCCGAGATATTCACGGATTTAGTAGTTTTCAAAATGGCCTTGTTTTCTCGAAGAAAATCGTCCTTAGCAACCAGGTGAGTCACGTCAAATCTGATGGCACCGTTGGAAAGGACAGACTTATTTCTACGTCGTTTAGTGTTATTTTCTTGAATTTCTCCTACTCCTGCTGAGAAATTCAGCGTCAAACTTTAAATTGTTTACAATATTACTCTTGCTGACTAGGTTTTGAAGTCGATTTTCTCAGCAACAAGTGGTTTCCACGATGACCTTTTTTCAGAAAAGTTGGCGTATGGTGTCAGCATCATTATGGTATCTTGACATCACCTTCCATCTCGGATAATTTTTCGATTATTCCAAAATGATTGCTGAAAAATCCGTTTTAGTGCTCATTACTCAAATAGTCTTTCTTCACGAATAACTCGAGAAAAACACGATGAATGTTTGCCATCCACTCTTGACTAAAAAGGGCCTCTGAAAGTAAATATTTTGAAATTACAAAGGACTCAACTGTGCTGAAGACACAGTGGGTGGTATAGGATGAAGCTCGTTTGGTTACGTAACCCGCGAAATATTCTGCGGCGTCAGTGTAATTTATGAAATGAGCGTCGCCGGCTTCGAAGTCACCTGAGGTAATAATCAAGGTAATAACGAAATTAAATAACGACGGCTAATGGCCTTAGGAGCCCATGCCGAGAAAAAATAAAGAAATAAAGATTCAATGCCAATGAACTGAATGAATCTCACTCGCACTGTCCAAAATGCGGTCCAATATGAAATCCACATGGGATTTCCGGTCCGTAACATTGGACGTATCGTCTTCTCGCGATATCAGTGACTGGAAAGCCTCTTCCACATTAACATTACTGCCTTTCGGTGGCCTTATCAGGGAATAGACGCTCAATACAATAGTCGAAAAATGTGAATGAAAACCGTGAGGCTAGGGCGGTTGTTACAACCACCACTTGCTCTCACTATGCCGAAAAACCCCTGAGGCATGAAATGATTCTGTTGTAGATATTCTCTATCAAGAATAGATAGTACACACTTCCAAGCGATCTTGAATCAATCTTGATGTCAAAAGAAAAGTATTTCCCTGTTTTCTGAGCTCTTCAAAAATTGAGAGTGCTGAGTTCAGCGTCACGACGAGACCAACTAAGGTGCTGCTGGTCAACACGTTGCCACACGTTGCTTTCCACTCGACAAGGTATTTTAAAAATCCTTTTGACAGTCTAGAAAATTACATTACATTAGTATTATAGTTATAGAACCGCTTGATATGATTAACATTTAACAATCAAAAATTCAACATAAAAAAAGAGATTGTTTCAATTTTGAAATGGCTATGAACCAAGTAGGTACCAACTTATTACTGGCGAAAAATGGATTTTCTTTTCTCCGTGTGCCCTGACTTTTACAGGGCGGCCCAGTAAGAGTTGCGGAAAAATTTGGGTGATAGTACACCAAAAATAGGGTAGACTATTTCGATAAGCCACCCCCTTTTGATTTTGACCTATGGCTTTGTGTTTTTCATAGAAAACGTATAACTATAAAAATAATTTTCAAATGGTTGTTTCCCAAATTTAAATGCACCTTATCGTCTTCTTTTTTCGTAGTCGAATACAAGTTTTAATTTACAGAAAATTCCTATACCACGAGAGAATATAGATGATTTTTGAGGGGTTCTGAAACAAGCAGAGCTTTTTGTGACGACACAAAAATTAGTAGAAAAATTGCCAAATTCATTAGTCATCACTTTTGAAAACATGAAAAAATCATTTCAAGGCGAGAAATAACAGTTTATCAATAAAGCGTTTGGCGTGCTTTCACCTAAAAATGTGTGCGCAACCCAAATTAGTCCACCCTTGTGTGTTTTAATCGTTGTTTAAAACAAGCAAAAGTTCGCATACCTCTAGTTCGGCAGAGCCCCCTTTTTACTCGAAGAGTTCATTGCTTTAATGACCTCATGAATTCGTCTCACAAATTTACACAAGTCGGCGCTGTGTCATCCTGAATAACCCCAGAATTTTGGAGAGACACAAGAGAAGCTGGAATGTCAACTCCGAAAAACTGTGACAGCAAAAAAGGTGGATTTAACCAGATCTTACATAACCAGATCATGCACTATACTGTAGCCCGTCAAGTTAAACGTGGACCTGCCCTCCTGTGATTGGCCACTCTAAAGTACGTGACACGAAATAAGGTGAGTTTGACTCTTCGACTAAAAATCCAACGTTGCGCATTATAGTCCCAAAGATGCGATGAAAAGCTCAAGTCTACACCCATAGCTGGCAACGTTGCGCTCCCATCGTTGTCACTTTGGAGAGCTGTGAGCCGGTGAGCGTTTGTAAAACCCCACCCCACATCACCACCCGTAACGCACGGATGGCAACAGGGCATGGGAGGGCCGAAGAGTCACACCCGCCTTATTTCGTGTCGCGTACTTTAGCTACTTTTCCTTACTCCCTTTACGGAACTTCGGTTTGATAGTAAAACCTATCTTTGGTAAACAGTGGAACAACCAATTCAGGAGCGAAAGTAGAGGGAAGAGAAGTTGCAACTAATCGAATGAGAGAGCGCTGGCCGCGGGTTCATGTTCTTCTTGACGGACTATAGGTAAGCTTGCCATTTTTTAAATGCATTACTTGATACGCCAGGGCTACGTTCATTTTTTCGTAATGACTGGGGTTAATGTGGCTCTGTGTCAATTTTGGGCATAAATGAATTCCCTCAGTCTTTTGAACTTCAACTATTTTCTTCCAGTGGTCTACTTTTACAATGCCATCAGGGGTCTGTATGGAAACATTTAAAGTATTACTCATATAGGTATGTATCATCACAACTGGTTCCGTCTTACCAGAAATGTTTTCATTCTGAATACTCAATTTCTAATATTTTTGACCAAGTGTGGAAAATCGCTTATGTAGTGGAGCCTTCTGTTTTCGTCCATGGAATGTGGAACAGAACAGTTGCTGTCATCAATGCCAAGAATTTTCCACACGCCTATTCCATGGTGAAAGCAGTGAGTGATTCGGCATTATGTGACTTCAGTAATTACGTACCTCTGTTCCACTTGTTCTCAATTAATCTCGCTTCGATAATTAATTTATTCAAAACTTGAGAAGGAGCAGCGTTCCTGATAAGAAAGGCTCCTAACGCCTGTATCCATTTTCCGTGAAACGGTTGAAAAATAAAAACCAGAGCGTGATCTCCCTCCAAATCTATTTGTTCTGGTGGCGTATACTGGCCGAAATCAGTGAAACCAATAATTTTAAAATGATTCTTGTCAAATTTGAGGTCTTTGCTGAGACACATTTCGTCCAGTAGCAGCGTTCCTATGAGAGTACGTTCAAAGGTTATTTCAACAAACGAGAAAATCACTACAGTAACAATCACAACTAGTCCCTATGTACCGTGTCTCTCTAATGGAGTCATGAGGGCTGCTTTTTTCTGCATGACCTCGAAAAGACTTGATTGGAAGCCGAATGCCGGTTTCAATTTTTTCAAGTACGCATTCAATGTCGTTGGAGCTGGTAACGCCATTATTTGGTTTCGACGCAAGAAATTGTACGCTGCGTTGCTGAGGATTTTTAGCAGTAGGCAGTGGTATACCCATGCCGTAGTGTACCTATCTATTTCCTTCTCCTCTTTTTTTTTAGCCGCTGATAAACAGGATAAAATGTTTTCTTGTTGTGGTTGAGGCAAATCAGGAGTCATGTCCCGTCCCACAAAAAAGATACTGACGTCTTTTTCCGTCTAGTGTGAAAGGGGCGGAACACTGCTATTTGAAAAAATATATTTTAAATTGAGGATACTATTAAATACAGCAGAGAATGGCAGCTTAAACCTATAAAAACTGAATAAGTTAATATTGTACAAGTTACCGCTGGTGGTCGGAAAAATGAAACTTTGTCCACGTCCGGCCTTCTACTCGAATGGCGGTAACCATTTGTGCAGTGGGGAACAAAACACGTCCTCGGCATTTTACCCTTTAAAAAATAGCATAACTATACGATTGCGTGAATAACTTACCTTACATATTACTTGGAAAAATAATAATTCTCTATCTTACCTCAATTAGCTCCGATTTCCAGTGCGTCACTCACTGTGCTCAATAGGGAAGTGGCAATAAAGATTCGTGAACGGGCCGAGCTTACTGCCTATTAACGGAGTAAAATTCAAGCACGATATCTTCTTGATAACATATGTTTCTTTCAACTCTTGGATTCATAGAAATTTTGTATTTAACGGGTTCTAGCCTTGAAGGCGACGAGAGCGCAGCCAATCGGGAGCAAAAGTCCCAACCCAAGAACCGCTTCATTTTTTTTATATAGAAACCATGGGAAGTCGAATAACTTGGTTTTCCATATGACTTTGAGGGAAACATAGCGCATTGGCGGCTAAAACCAAGAAAACCCCCAATTCATGGCAAAAACACCATACTTCCATTCCCGTTGGGATCATGGAAGTAAAATTCAGAAAAAATTGCTTAATGCACGGCTAAAATGGAGATCAATTAATGCTAATTCGCGACTGAAGAAGAAAAAACGCTAATTCGCAGCTTAGAGTGGACAAAATCGCAGATACGCGGCCAAATTCAGAAAAAAAACAGTAGATATAGGTGATCAAATTTGCCGTCAAATGCAGAAAACTCGCTAATTAGCGGCTAAAATGAAGAAGAACGCTAAAATCAAGAAAAATTGCTATAGTCTGTCCACTTAGTTGATCAACTCTCGAAGGTGCGTTGCTTCTTCATTTCGATTGTTCGATTTGTTCACTCCCACCCAGTGCCAGTAGACTTAGACATTTGGCGTCCCCCGCGGTGCAAATCTTTCAACTGCGCCTCCGTGAGGTCACCGTTCCGAATATAAGCCGCGATTTTGGCGTTTTCCCCACTTTAACCCTCAAATAACTGAGCGTGTTTTTACACTCCAGAGCCCCATCTCAATTTCGTCGGTGAATTATCTGTTTTTCTCCACTTTAACAGTGAATTTGAGATTTGTCTCCATCTTGGCCGCTAATTTCCGATTTTTCTCAATTTAAGGAGTAAATTAGCGCTTTTCCCTAATTGCCATGAAATTAGGACAATTTCGGTTTTTGGAGGCCGGCCTTCAGAGACCTCGACCTGCCATTTTCTAAATTTTCCATGAATTAGCAAATTTTCTCAAACGAACATCCCAAATAGTTATTTTTCTTGATTTTAGCCGCAAAATTAGCGTTTTTTCCTCACTTCAGCGCTTCTTCTTAATTTTATCAGTGAATTCTTCATATAGCCGCGAATTTGCGATTTTTCACCACTTTAACCGAGAATTAGCGATTTTCTGAATTTTTGCAGTGAGTTCGTATTTTTCTCGATTTCAGCCGCGATTTTTCCCATATTTCATCCACGAACTAGCACTTTTTGTTAATGTTAGCTGGGAATTAGTGTTTTTTTTTCACTTTTAACTATATGAATTAAAGCTTTTCCTCAATTTGAACGACGAACTTCTACCCTCAGAAGCCGAAAATTGCCGTGATGAATCGAACTGCTGGACGGTTGTTTCCCCAGTATACGAGGCCGTATCGAAGCACTGATTCAAAACATACGCGATAGGCTGTCAAGGCATCAGGCAGCCGCTTCTCCCAGTAGCTTTGAGGTTCGTTTTACGAGGAACGCGCGGGCGGAAAGCTTAGGCTTCACCTCGTTAACGAGCCCGTCCCACTTGAGATCGCAAGAGATGCGCAGACCTAAGTACCTGAGGACACTGCTTGCTGAATGCATGTCATCACAACTCTCACGGTCCACCGTGTACAGATGTCTTCCACGGAACATCACCAGAGACGTCTTCGCTGAATTCTTCACTAGCCCGTTTTTGCTAAACCGATTTGCCATCTCCGAGATTACGCTTGCCAGTTTCTCACATAAAAGCTTCTCGCTTGCCGCTGCTCATACCTGAGAGGTGTCGTCGGCGTAAAGGGCAGTTTTTGGTGCGCTTTCGTCATCAAAGATGTCATTTCCATAGGTAAGGAACAGCAGCGGCCCCAATATTGATCCCTGTGGAACCCCAGTCGTCTTCAGACGTTCACTGAGATAAACACTTTGTTTGAAACCCATCAGATGTGCTGAAACTTACTTCAACTCTTTGACGTCCGCCGGACAAGTAAGACTTTATCCAATTCAAAGCAGGGCTTCGGATATCTTGATCCCTCGAGTTTCTGGCATAGAAGTTGGTGGTCGAGCGCATCGAGCGCCTTACTCAGGTCGTAGAAGACACCGGCGGAACTTAGCTCTGCATCAAGGTCACGTAGACTCTGGTCAGGACGTTATACAGCGCTGTGACTGTTGAAAATTTCTTACGAAAGCCATGTTGAAGCGAGTTTATAAGGTCAAATTTTTCGAAGAAATTCGCATTCCTGTCATGCATAGGTATCTCAAATATTTTTTGCGAAGTGGCTCTGAAGTGATCCGATAAGTAGAAGTCCTTCAAAGTCCTCAACTCATTAACTTGTGATACTTTATTTGTTATCACAACATCCAAGAGCGTTTTGCTTTTTTCCGTTAGAGAATATAATGAATAAATCTGTCGCCGGTATTTTAATTAATAAATTAATTAGACTGATATTATCCGGACGACGATGGAAGGGCATAGCCCAACACGATTCGAGTTTCGAGAAAAAATGGCTCCCCGGCGGGATTCGGACCCGCAACCTCTGGATTACCAGTCCAGTACGCTGCCATTTGCGCCACGGAGACGCCTATGGGAGTCGTACTCCGAGGGATAAGCTAAGCCGAACCCCACCCAGGTCCATTGTTTCTCGAAACTCTAGGCGCTTCTCCTGATCGGTAAACCAGCGTGCTGGACTGGTAATCCAGAGGTTGCGGGTTCGAATCCCGCCGGGGAGCCATTTTTTCTCGAAACTCGAATCGTGTTGGGCTATGCCCTTCCATCGTCGTCCGGATAATATCAGTCTAATTAATTTATTAATTTTTCCGTTACTCTTTTAGGATCGTCATTATAATTTCGAGTCCATAAGGCTGTTCAGTTTATTGGAACTTTCGTCAATTTCCAGCGCGGTTTTGTTATTTATCATTTTGGCTGCGCACTCTAAAAAAAACTTCTCTACACTCGATAAGTCGATGGTCGGGTTTTAAAGATCCAAAGAATGGTCTCACAAAAGCACCCTCCGGCCAGCTTTCCGTTTTCATGATCTTCAGCAGGTCGTCAACCAGCACCTCGATGTGAAAAGACGCATACTCGCCGCTATACGCTTGGTACGCATCTGACTGCACTTGAAGTTCTGTACGTCTAGGGAATTCAAATGTCTGTTCATGTCATCTAAAGTCACGGAGTTACTGAGTCGAGTGACGTAAATACATTTTTTTGCTGGGACCTTAGGTGCCACTGTCAGCTTGGAGGACTGCTCACACAATATCCCAACGATACCTCGTTTTGCATTGGTACCGCTCCTCCGTCTTTGTACCAGATGAGTCCTTATGCTTAATTATATTCTGATCGTGAGACAGCGGGCTGTCAATATTGGGAGCTGGTACTCCCACCGTCGCGTTCCATCTCTTCCTCCGTACAAATGTTCCCTGCGTTTCCTCTTTTGGGAGTTCATGTAAGTGAGCTCCGCCGGCAGATGGCTTAGGTTTAGCTTGTCGGTTAATTTCCTTGACGCGATTGAAAAAACAAAAATATTCCACGGATCTTCTCTCTTTATCCACGCTAAAACTCGATTAAAAGATCGGATCGCTCAAAACGTTTTATAAAACTGCTCCACTGCTTTCGGGTAGTTTTCAGCAGACGGCGGAAAACTGTGGAAAAGTTCCCTGGCTGGGGAGCCTTCTTGGGTTAACTGAATTAAATATTGAAACTTCTCTTCCGCCGAGAGACATTCATCTTCGTGAATTGCTTTGAACATTGCCCAAAAACCGATCCAATTCTTTAGAGTTCCATCGAATTTCTTAGGCTCGAGTCTGAACAGTTGGAGATTATAGATCGTGGCTAAAGCTGCTAAAAAGCGCTGATTCGTGGTCTCGCGCTGCAACTTCCAGACTAAAATTAAGAAAAAAATCGCTGATTCGCGGTACATAGAGGCCATTCTTCAAATAAATTGTGGAAATCAACGCGAAAGAGTTGTATTCAGGAAAACCCCGCTGTTAAAGTTGAGAAAACACGCTATAAAATTCACAAATATAATACGCTTGCAGGTTAAAATTCGACAAAAATGGCGTAAAATCGCACATCCGCGCATGAAAAAGGGAATAGGATGCTGAATGGCCCCAAAATTAGGACAAAACGCTATTTCACAGCTGAAATTGCGAAAAATTGCTAATTTGCAATTTGCAGGTATAAAGTTGTGGAAAAACGTTAATTCGCGGATACAAAATGAAGAAAATCACTAATTACCGCTGTTAAAATTAAGAAAAACGTTAATTTTCAGTTCAAATTGGGGAAAAGAGCTAATTCTCAGTTAAAAATGGAAAAAATTGCTAATTTGCAGCTTAAATTGAGGCAAACGTCAATTCTTGGCAAAAATGGACAAAACTCGGTTATTAAAATTTAGAAAAAACGAAAATTCGCTGCTAAAATTGAGAAACATCACAAATTCTCGAATTAAGTGTCGTGAAATTTATAATTTGAAAATAATGATTTTTTGACAAAAATGGGTGAATAGATGTAAATTTTTTTTTTTTAAAAAAAAAAAAAAAAAAAAAAAAAAACATTTATAATTAAAATTCGCACCTTTTGAAGGCATTTTTGCGATAAGAAAAATGACAAATTCATGCATGGATATAGTATAATGTTAAAAAATACGCTAATTCAAGGTTACAACTAAAAAAGAAGCAATAATCTATAGCTATAAAAATTATGTAGTTTTGCTAATGCGGTGGTAAAATGTGGAAAACCGCTAATTTGCTGGTAACATGTAGAAAATAGAATAATCAGCCTGGTAAAATTAAGAGAAAGGTTAATTTTAAGCCTGAAAATTGAGAAAATTGTTAATCTGCGGCTAAAAATGGAAAAAATCGCCAATTTACAGGTAAAATTTCGCCAAAAGCCAATGTGTGAGTGAAATTTATAAAATTCGCTAATACACTGCTTTGAAACGCTACGACGCGTCGCCGCTACAATTTAAAAAAAGCGCTAATTCGTGGTTGAAATTGAGAAAAATTCTAGTTTGCGCCTTAAACTGAATATACGCCAATTTGCGGATTCTGAAGGCAACATTTCAGGCTGAAATTGAAAAAAAAAGCGCCAATTTATGGCAATAGGCGAAGAAACCGCTAACTCGCGAGTAAACTGAGAAAAATCGCTCATGCATTGCGTACGGTGAACCAAAGAAATCGTGATTCGTGAAAAGTCCCCCTATTTTGCGGCAAATATTTAGGAAAACACTTAAGAAAAACGTTAATTTCCAGCTAAAACTGAGAAAAGCGCTAATCCCCTGGTAAAAAAAAAAATAAAAATCGGTAATAAGCTGCTAAAATTTAGGAAAACGCCAAAACGCTTGGATAATTAAGAACCATCGCTCACGGGATAAAAACGATACTTTGCTGCTAAAGTTGAGAAATTGCGCAAATTCATGGCTATGTGAGGGGGTGGGGCAAAACCGCTGATCTGCGGCTGAAATTGAGAAGAACGATATACATTCGGCCAAAAAAGCGCTAATTTGCGGGTAGAGTCCAAAAATCGCCCCTAACTAAGAGATTGAGGCTAGATGTCCAGATTCAAGAGTGTGGTGACCGGGTGGAATGATGACTAAAATGTGAAATTAACCTCCCCTCCTCTCTCATCACCCTACGAGATTTCAATCCTATCCCCCCCCCCAGGACAAAGTCTTTCCTACGCCACTGGCCCCTGTCGATAAGCTATACGCTCCATTTGTCTACTCTATAACACTCAATCCCCCTTGAAATTGAATTATCAGAAATGTACTATAAATAAATCAGGCGGAATAAGCGAGAGAAGTGAGATTTAATTTGGGAATCTTGATACATATCGTATGAGTCAAGCTATTTTTGTATACGAATCGCAATATTATACGGGTCTTCGAGTTTATTTTGTTTTTTGTTTTCAATTAGGCGGCGTTTTCACGTCTTCATCCTCCAAAAACTTTTAAATTAATCTCTTTTAAAAACGCTCTAGTAAACGTTAAGTGTAAGACTTTCAATCTTCTTGAGTTCGGTGAAGTTTGTTTGATCTGGCACGAAAGAAATAAACAATATTTATAATTAGCGATTCTTATCACAGCTGAAAAGTTATAAGTTTGAGATTAGGAGAAAGAGAAGAAACTTTTAGAACGAAACGCGGTTTGAAGTCGGTATAAAACACGGAAGTTTGTAGATTAAGAGAAATTGGAAATATCGGATAAAACTGTTACATGTTTGGCGGCTACAATATTGGGCTAGGAAACAGTTAAGAATTTACTTTTTTCTGGGATTTCACAAACACAACGTGGACCTTATACGAGGAACCTTTGCCTTGCTGCTGTGTTCGAGATTATATACCACGCTTGCTTTTTCTATGAAGTCTGAAAAATCAATTTGACAAATCTTTCCCGGGTCTCGTCAACTCGACAACTTCCGTTTGACTGATCTATAAGGTGCACTGTGCATGGCTCTCCCGACCCCTTACATCTACAGATTTGGTGTTGCTAGATGATGCTGATTTTACTTCCATGTTCCCGCAGGGAAGGAAGTTTGGTATTGAGTTAGTCAATTTTCTTAATTCGTGAGAGCAAAAACGTAAAATCGCCAAAGTTGAGATTGATAATTCGCGTATAAAAATGTTAAAACTTTAAAAAAGCACTAATTCACAGTTAAAATAGTGAAAACGCGAGCTCACGCGGATACTTGGGGCAACTTTGTGATTAAAATTTAGATAAAAGCTGGAAATTTAGCTCGTGGCTGAAATTGAAAAAACGCGCTCATTTGTGGGTAAAATTGAGACGCTAAAATCGAAGAAGAAATTGCTAATTGACAGATAAAATTGAGAAAGAGCGCTGAATGATTGAAAATCCCCAAATACACGACGTATTCTTGGGGTAACTTTGTGGCGATTCAAATTGGCGTTTTTCCCAATTATAGCTGTGAAACAGCGCTTTTTCTCCACTTTAGGCACGGTAATTATAGCACTTTTCCTCATTTTAGCCGCTAATGAACATGTTTTATCAATTTTAGCCGCCAATGAACTCTTTTCGTCCACGAATTCGCTTATTTCCTTAATTTAAGGCGCGAATTACTGATTTTTCACAATTGAAGCCGCAAATTATAACCATTTTTTCTAAATTTTATCGGTGGTACATTAGAGATTTTACTTGATTTTAGTGGTGGATTAGGGTTTTTTTTCTCAGTTTAAACGGTGAATTAGCGCTCCTTCTCAATTTTAGCGGTGGCTTAGGAAACGTTAAATTAGCCGTTTTTTCCCAATGTTGGTATCGATTAGTGATTTTTTTCAGTTTTATAGCCATGCGATTCACCGTTGCATTCCCAGCATTTTCAGCCACGAATTTCAGCCCCGCGGTTTGGTGCTTCTTTTTTTCTCAAATTTAGCTCCACATTATGAGCGCTCTTTCTCAATTTTAGCAGTGAATTGGAGTTTTTCGAAATTTCCGTTGCAAATTAGCGCTCTTGCTGAGTTATGGCCTCGAATAAGCGCTTTTTCTCAATTTACCTTGAGATTGACGTTTTTCTTGATTTCAGCTACGAATCAGCTATTTTTGAATTTTGGCCGCGAATTAGACATTTTTCTCAATTTATTCGCGATTTTAGCACTTTGTCTCTATTTAAGCCGCTAATTAGCGCTTTATTTCTCAATTTCAGCCGCCAATTAGCGCTTTTTCACAATTTCAGCCGAGAGTAAGCATTAATCTTCATATTAACTTCACATTAGTTTTTTTTTTACTTTTAGCTCGTTTTCATAATTTTTTGATTCAATACTGTTAAGTAGCGTCCATTAGCTGTAAACAGGGTTTTCTCAATTTTAGCCACGAATGGTCGCTTTTACATGACTTCATCCTCAATTTAGCGTTTTCCCTCAATTCCAGCCGTGAACTATCGATTTATTTTCAATTTTATTCGCGAATTAACAATTTTTTCTCAATTTTATCCAATTGAGGCTGTTTAGCAATTGTATAACCACGAATTAGAGCTTTTCTCAATATTAATTAGCTATGAATAAATGATTTTTCAACATTTATCCGTGAATTAATGTTATTTCTCAATTTTAGCAATCAACTTCGTTTTAGGCGCTAATTTTATAGCATTTTTTCTATACATATTAGCCGTGAATATGCGTTTTTATTAATTTAATCAGTGAATTAGCGCTGTTTTTCCTTAATTCCAGCTGGGAATATTTAACTACTCTTCTCCACTTTAACACTTTGTCTCAATGTTGGCGAGAATTATATTTTCCATTCTGTCGTGAATTGGTGATTTTTCCACATTCAGTCGTGACCGGTCGTGAGCCGATGCTTTTTCTCGATTTTAGCCACTAAAATGCCTTCAGAAACCTCGAATTGCCGTGTTCTAAATTTTAGCATGCGAATCACGGCCTTTTCGCAATTTTTAGTAGCAAATATTTGAGCTTTTCCCGTAATAAGTTATAGTTCAAATTGAGAAACAGCGCGTTAATGCACGGTTTATCCACACGGTCGCTCCAGGCCCGCAGGCCTTTCGCGCGCTCCTGTTATCAGGTTATTTTCCGGCACCCACGTTATCTACCACTGTTTTGTTTTGTTAACGTTATCTCCCGCTTTTTGGTTTTCCTGTGCAGTAATAATAATAAGTTAAGTCGATCGAAGTTGATCTTTGGTGTTTTAAACTTATATTTTTGGGCTGTGAAGTGAACTGTGATGGACGGAGACGACGACGACGACTATTCCCAGCCGCCGTCAGATGCGACAGGAGTGGAAGTCGAAGTAACCGGAGGCGACCGATTCTGGCCCAAAGAGGTTCTCCAAAACTTCATTGAAACTTACCACCGGCAAAAATGCCTGTGGAAAGTCAAGATAGTTGATAAAGTCCTCATGGTGATTTTCCAGCTCTTTGAGGAGCGAAAGTTGTCCGCGGGTCTGCCTTTTCTCCATCCATTTCTTCACCCACACCCTTTTTCCCTTTGGTCCCATATCTTCCAAAATGTTATTAAAAAGCGCGCATATATTAACTGTCAAAATTGAGGAAAATCGCTAATTAGCGGCCAAGTGTGACCGTCATGAATAAAAAGTGCTAAGCTAATTCACTGCTGTCATTGGAGAAAAGTGCTAATTCATGGCTAAATCTGAACAAATCGCTTATTCGCTACCAAAATTAAGAAAAAGGGCTAATTCTAAAGTTTGGAAAACGCTAATTCACGGGTAAAATTGAGGAAAAACGCGAATTCACAGCATCCGAAGACGAAGACAATTTCTTAGCTGAAATTGAGAAAAACAATTCTTCTTAGCTATAGCAGCGAATTGGTGATTTTTTCACCTTTAGCGTTGAATTTTTACCCCCCAAATTAGAGATTTTCTCATGTTTAGTCGCGAGTAACGTTTTCATAAATTGTAGCCGCGAGTTAGCGGCCTTTTTTCACTTATATCCGTGAATTTTAGTGATGCACGAGACCGAGTCGAGACCATCATTTGTGGAGCGAGATCGAGACCGGTCTCGGAATTAAAAGAATGTAAAAATGATGGCTCATTTATGAATGCAGAACATTTTAATATTGGAATGACCATGTTTCATGCCGTTAAATCGGTCCGGTCGGGTCCGGTCTTTCGATAAAGATCGGACCGGACCGAAAAATAATAACCTCTGAACCGAACCGGGACCGGACCGAAAAAAAATGGCTTGGACCGGACCGGACCGAAAAGGACCGATTTTATTTTGAGTCTTAAATGAAATGTCGCTGGAAAACGTACACGAAATAATAAATTGAAACGGAGTATATAAAAGTTATAATCTTTGGCTAACAAGCTATATGCATGCATTTTGTGGGCTATTCAGCCCAAAAATGCTTCACATTTAAAAAGAAGAAATTTACAGCACGTTCACATCCGATCCAAAAGTGGGGGTAACAACGGCATCGCCACTAACAGGCTAGTAGAGCTAGTCAAATCGCTGAAAACTGATGTGGGGAGGGTGGATGTGAGTAGTTGTTATTCTGTGGGAGGGTTTTCGATACCCCCCCCCCTTTAAAAGGTCTCCGATCGGCCCTTTGATATTTCGGCAGGTCACGGTATTTCATTTAAACAAACTCTAGACATTAGAAGCACGCAGTTCCAGCACGAAAAGGATTCACATACAAATTTTCTGTTTTTCTCTATACGCCATTTAAGGACCGACTTTATTCGGTCCGGTCCTCACAAGAAGACCGGAACCGGTTTCACCCCTATTCCCATTCCAGGTACCTCAACAGGGAAGTTATTTTTTACTTGAAGAGATGAGCTAGGTGAAAAAAGTATTTTTTTTTTCACTCACTAGTGAAGGAAAGTATAGCAGAATGTCAATAATTTCACATTTTCCCTCGCAAGCGAAGGAAACAGGAAGATTTCACTCTCTAGTGGAGGAAAGTGAAAAAAAAAGTTCTGTATTCAATTAGCGTACCCTTGCCTCCGAACACTTGCAGGAAAGACAATTAATCCTGTTGGTCGTGCGAAAAATAATATCTACAACTCGTGAGGAAGAGGCTTTCACTCTGCTCGTTGTTTTTAGCTCACTCAGATTTAGCCGACTCGGCTTTGCCTCGCCAGCCAAACAAAGCACTCGCAAGTAAAGTGGCACTTACATGTCTCTTTATATGTATGATACTATTTTTTTTTTAAACAGCTGATTATTTTAGAGCCTAGGGGATAAAACACTCACTTTATCGCCGTGGCCCAAAAAATCAGCCCATGTTTTAATAAAAAAAAAAATACTGTACACAACGCGTCAAAAAAGTGATTTTATGGTCTCGAGAAAAGGCCAGGCTCGGCTACGCCTCGCCCGTCCAATTTTTTCTCTCGGCCTCCAAAAAATCGCTTTCTTGCCTAGGCGTATAATCTACTATTCCTAAGATCATTCTTGAAGAAGTGTTTAAGCAGATGTTCATCGTGCGTAAAGACCTACCTTACACACGCCGCGCCGTGCGGTTAAGAGTTCACGGTAAAAGAATTCTCTCGGCGTGTGTAAAGTAGGTCTTTAAGCACGATGAACGATGGGTGAAGGGTGAGTGGAACCGTGGAAATTATATCCCAAAAAGGTCAAAGTCAGTTGATTATGATGGTGAGTTGGTAGGAGAATTGAGGCAGGGAAGCCCGCTTTCATCTTACGCGCTTCTTTTGTTTCTTCTTTTTTATTTCTCCGAAATGAAATTGTGTGACAAATGGGAGACTTTACGGAACCGTTAAATTAAATAATCATGAACCTAATTGGCTTTAAAAGGCTTTGTACGATCGAAGGTAAAAAAAAAAAGCGTACGATCCTGAGGCGCAAATCGCACAACAAACTCTACCGATGAAGGCATTCGACTTCGCCTCGTGTCAAAAACATCGTGCCTCGTTCGTTAAAAGCTCCTTTATGCCTAATAAAAAAAAAAAGCTGTAATAAAAAAATGGTTAGGGTTCCCGGGGGCCAGTGAAATACATTGCAACCTATGGGTGCCCGCGCACTAGGCAGCAAAGATTTCCAGACTGGGGCAGCCACTAGAACAAGCCCCAACTGCACAGCAGCCAACTAGCTGCTGCGGTCAGGCTGTTTAGTGCAAGGGAACCCTAATTTTGCGTTTGAAACTTCCCTGGGCCGCTATCATCAAACTCGACACCGCTTTCATTTTTTTTTTTTTAAAAAACTAACATTGCCAGTTGAAGCATGAGCAGGAGGGTCTGATGTAAGAGGGGGGGGGATTGTGCACCTCTGCCTCGTCGTGTCTGGGAAGGGAAGTCACTGCTTGAACTAAATGAGTTGGCATCTGCGAGATTTTAAGTTGATCTCGTTGAATTCCCAGCTGTTCCCCTTTCACGTTCTCAGTGTGACGATTGTTTTAAAGGCACGATTCTATTTTGGGGCAATTACAAAGCTCTTTGGTCATTTATCAGTAGTGTATCACTTATCTTCCTTCGTGTCACGAGCTACCAAGGAAGGAAAGCAAAGAATAAATTCATCTATCGTCGTCATCTGTAATCATTGAGTCGAGAATAGGATCACTCGTCACTAATATCACACATACTTTGAATTCGCGCCTTTAACTTTTCGAGACGAGACCGAGACTTTCGAGAACGAGACCGACTTTTCATGACCCTCATGAGCGAGACCGAGGCGAGACTTGAGTGGTCTCGGTCTCGTGAATCACTAGTGAATTTGCGTTTTTTTTTGCTACAAAATTGCCTTTAGATGTCCCCCTCCCCAAAGTTACCTTCAGAAGCCGTGAGTTGGCGCATTTTCAAGTTTAGCTGTGAATCAGAGCTTTATTCGTGAATTAAAGTTGTCATTTTCCTCAATTTTAGCCGCGAGTTACCATTTTTTTTTTTTTTTTTTCAATTTCAGCCGCTAAATGGCGTTTTCCTCAGCTGCAAATTACAGATTTTTTCCTTTTTAGCAGTGAATTAGCACTTTGCCTCAATTCAATCTGAAAATTAGCGTTTTCCAACATTTTAGCTGCTATAATTAGTGATTTTCCCAATATTACCCGGAAGTTAGCATTTTTGATTTTACAGTAAAGCCTCACATTAGCATTTTTTGTCACTTTTAACTATGAATTTTCTTTCTTAGAATGGTGAGGGGGGGTGGGGTTCAGACAAATCGTAAAGGCTATACAATTATACGTAAGGCCCACGTTTTCGTCACTCTTTCTCTAACTAATGACGCAGAAATATGAAAAGTTGACGGTTCTCACTACAACGCTGCTTCGATTACAAGCTCTTTGAAGGTACTTATTTCTCTTGTGACACCTATGTGTTCGAAGGGTGTTTTAGTTTCCTTTTTTGACCCCCATACCTGACGAAAGGATATCAAGAGATAACTCGTTGGAAAATCTGTATTACCGAAACATTTTTCATTTACCCCCCGCCTGTTTGTGGGCGGGCGAGCTTCTGGCAGGTGGTGATGGGTCTCAAACAAATCGCTTGCTCCCACCTTCCCGTGAACCCTGTTAAGAGTCAGACTGTTTCAACCCGAATTCGGCCGATATCTATCACCCCTTTTGCTCTATTATAATTTACTCATGTATATTCAATTTTTCTTTCGATCTCCATGGTCCATCTCAAGTTAAACTCCAATGTCAATGGGTCTCATAATACGAAGTCAAGTACAATGGGTGAGACCATCAGTTTTCGCCTGTCCTGTAGAAGCTGTTAAAAAAGATGGACAAACTTAAACGTAAAATCCATAATAGAAGAATTTTGTTAATCTCCAAGTCTTTTTCCACCCAATAGCCAAGTAATAAAAAAGGCTTTTTGCGTTGGAGCAATTAAATTTAACGTCTCTCAACAAGGGTTTCAAGGTATGCTGTGCAGTAAGTGATCAATACAGTTGGGATGTCCCTGGCATCGTCGCTTTGTCCGTCCGACCCGAAATCACGTCACTTCATCTCTCTCTCTCATTCTATCTCTCTTTGTCCCTTTGGTGACAAACCCTACTCTCCAACTACAAAACCACCTCATTAGTGTATTGACGGGCTATATTGGCTTTATTAATTTTTTACGTGGATCTTTAAATATAAAAATGAGAATCATGATTTTTTTTTAGCTTTTTTCTCTTTTTTTTGTTCTTCCGACTGAAAATTTTCGGTGAACTGACAGAATAAATTGAGTAGACAACCGCCTATAAAAGCTGAACGTCTAAACGTGAAGGGGAAGTGGAAGAGTGAGTTGAGCTGTCGGCGAGGGGAGGGGAAGAACTCAAATCGTCTGCCGTTTGTCATGTAAATGAAACAAAACAAAAAAGCGTAACAAACAAGCCACGAGGGGGGAGGAGCTCGTAATCGCTGTATATAGGGTCCACGGTTTTTTTTTTCTTTCCTTTTTAAAGAATAAGAAAATAATGAATAAGGAGCGGTTCACGGCCGCGCGACGGAAACATCACGACGTTATCTTTTAATATCGTGTTGTGAAATTTCCAATTCTGATATTGGAAAGTAGGTAGGTGTTTGATTGGCATTATGCAATGAGGCGTAATAATCATTATACGCGACTATCAAATTAATTCCCTTCCGTTCTGGTTTTTGCCAGTTTATTTGTTGATTTTTTTTTTGGGGGGCGCTTCATAAGCTTGACTTTATTTTTCCTTTTGGACGAACACAATTAATTTCTACTAGTCGTAAGTTTCTATCCTAGTTAATGAACAGCTAGTAAATGACCTTGCTTTTTGTTCTACTACGTAACGTCTCCATCTTCAACACAATTGCAAGTGGAACTCGTTCGATTATCAGTGAAGGATCGGGGTCGTTGCACGAAGGCAGCACCTTGTGTGTGTGTGTTTGAGGGTTGATGGTGGGTGTTTAAGGGGGAATGGTGTCCCTTATTATGTACTTCGTTGGTGAAAAGTCTTTATTGCGCCTTTTTCCAACACCTTTTGACATCCTCTCGTTTCTTTCTTCCCCTTCCTGTTCCTCACCACACGAAGAACTTTGAAGACTGCAGGTAGGGTGTTTCGGTCGGGCGCAACTTTTCTGTTCTGTTTTTCTTTTAACTCGTTTATTTATCTTGTCGTCCATATTTTCGCATGAAAAAATAAAAAAACAACCCACAGATTTTTCCCTGTTCTGCATATTCGCCTTCCAAGGACTTGAAAAATTCACTTTTTATCCTTGACAATTATTTTGTAGGAGTGAGCGTCGTATAGTTTCGTCGATTTCTATAGCTGTGGGTGTGGGAGCGCGAGAAGCTAAATAGCAATTTGGTGCCCTTGGTACTGTAGTTTTTAAGTGAATCTAGGGCCTCGTTCCTCGCGCTTCATTAAGTAGGAGAGAACCGTGATATTTTGATGCCAGCTTTGGCGGTTGTCATCCACCCTTCTCAAGATTTTGTCTACACTAACAATGGGTAGGTGATGAAGGGATGGATGGGGGTTTGGAGCTAGTTACCAGATTGGACTAAAAACCGCGATTAGGGCTATTTCTGGTGGAAACTCCACGGTTGCGAATTAGAGGAAAAATGCTAAATAGTGATTTGTGGTGTTTAAAACAATTAAAAACGCGAGTATTGGGCTACACGCAATCGCGTGGAACAGAAACCAGCCAAGATTTTCCCACCGCGGGGAAAAATTGTATTTTACTGGTTTCTTGGATGAATTTCACGCTCAAACCCACTATGAAAATGCCGAACGGTATCCGTGCCCTGAAAAGACCAAACCGAACACATTTGCGCTCAAAAAATGGCCAGACAAACCATTCGCTCCTCAAAAATGTTTAATCTGACGATTCGTGAACCTCCTAAAAATATCCAAAACACCTTGATGTCGGACCTTTGAATTCACGTTCGTTCCACCCTAAAAAAAAAAACAAACTGACGATTAGCGCCTTTAAAAACGCTTAAAATGCCAATAGCCATGCTCTGAAAGGGCTAAACCCACCATTTCCGCTCCAGAAATGGCCAAATTGACCAAAAAATGGCTAAACTGACGAACCACAGACAAGCTCCAAGCCACAGCAAACCTGCCGAGATTCCTTGAGATTGGCCAGCACCTCACCCGTTTCCAGGTTTTATCTGGTCCGGAAAGACCCCGACAGGTCAGGCCCCGTCACTCGGCTCCTAACCGCTTTGCCACGACTGGGGTGACCATCAGCCAGCCGTACCCGGTGTGGAGCACGGAGCTGAGGATGTCGGCACACTCCCCGGAATGGGCGGTGGGGGGGGGGGTGTACCGTGGGCCACACTTAGTAGAGAAGGCGTGCCTACTCACCGAAGTCGAGCGAAGACAGTGCCCTCGCCCGTGACGCAGGCGGTGACACTGCCCCGGCCGACTACACGCACCCGGCCCCAGCCCTCTGCGCTCCAGCCAGGTCAGTGGCGGATGTAGGATTTCATCTTGGGAGGGGTTCCACCACAAATCTGATAAACTCTTTCTTCTTTTGAAACAATGTTCTAGCCATTAGCATGAGGAGAATTAGTAAGTTCCGGGCCTTATTTTTAAAGAGATCATGATGCCCGCGGGGTATAGGCCTCCCACGATTGCGCTCTGGCGAACAACTGTAAAATGGTGACAATTTTGAGGCAAATATCAGCGAAGTTGAGAGCTTCCTGTTAGAAACTCACGATACTGCGCCGTTTCACGATTTCGCAAATTTGAAAGTTTTGGGGATTTTTTTAGTTGAGTGAACGCGGAACCTAGACAATGGTGTCAACGCCACGACAGCGCCCTGACAAATAGCCGCAAAGTCACAGCATTTTTAGGAGAAATTGGAAGTTTCCTAGGTTTTTTAGCAACTGGCTTTCCTGGCTTAAATTAGGCAATTCCCACGGCCTAATTCAACAGAATCGCAAAAGTTTGAAGCCATTTGGTCTGACCGGCCCCGACAGCGTCCAGCATGGCCTCACGAATAGCAAGATTACAATCGCCAAGCATTGTGTTTGAAAGACTGAAAGTTCCATGGCCTAATATCCACGGCAATGCGACTTTCCTGTCTTAATTCCCTTGAAAATGAAAGTTTAGGCCCTTAATTATATTAATTTTATCAAAATTGAAAGTTTTGGGACCTTTTACCTGGCAGCGAAAATCTGGCTAACAGGCCTTAGAGCAAAGCCCAACAAAAAAAATCTGGCTAACAGGCCTTAGAGCAAAGTCCCACAAAATAGTAAGTTTCGTGACTGGATATCCACGCGATGGCCGATGGACATTTATGGGTTTTAATTTCGGTGAATTTACCAGTTTGGAGTCTTTATAATACAAGCAAATTAATGCGTTTCCTCTATTCTAGCTGCAAATTAGCGGAGTTTGTCAAATTGCTCGTAAACTAGCGTTCGTTTCCATTTTAGAAGCGAATGAGCGATTTGTCTCAATTTTAGCCTGGAATTAGCGCGCGGTCTTTCTCAGTTTTAGCCATGAATTAGTGTGTCTTATCAAATGTATCTGACAAATAAGCGTTTCCCCTTCAATTTCAGCAGAGTGTTTCCGACTTTTCTCCACTTTAGCCTAGGATTAGCATTTTTCTTTACTTCTCAGTCATGTGGATTAGCGTTTTTTTCATCTCTATTGCCGTAAATTAGCGCTATTTCTCAATTTTACCCGCAAGATATTCCCTAGTTTCAGTCGCGAATTATTTATTAATTTTACTCGCGAGTTAGAGCTCTCAGCCCCGAATTAGTGGGCCTCCTAATCCACGAATTATCGTTTTTCTCCATTTAATAGCTGCGAATGAGAGTTTCTTGTCAACTTATGCCGCGAAATAACGCATTTCTACAATTATAGCAGTGAATAAGCTCTTTTCCTCAATTTTGATGGGGAATAAGCGGTTTGTCTCTGTCTTTTTAGCTGTGAGTGAGCGTGTTTTCCTCAATTTTGGCAGCGCTTTTTTTTACTAATTTTGTCGCGACTTAACACTATTTCTCACCGTAGCTGCCAATTTTTTTGCTTAATTTTACTGGTGAACTGGAATTGATGGATTTTCTAAAAATTGATCCACGAATCAGCGACTTTCTTTATTTCACTAGCTATAATACGCGCTTTTCGCTGCGAATTGAACCTTATCTCTATTTTCAACCGCCGATAAGCGTTTGATTACCATTTTAGGTGGGAAGTATTTAGCAGTTTTCTTAGTTGTAGCCATGAAATAGGAGGTTCTCTAAATTTTCGCCACGAATTAGTGATTTTTTCATGTTATCTACATGTGAATTAGCGCTTTTACTCGATTTCAGTCCCGATGTTACCTCGAAAAACCGTTGGAATGGGGGTTTTTTCAATATTAGTTGATGCTTCTGAGTGATTGATTGCTGTTTTTACTTATAGCTGCGAATTGCGGGTCAAAGAATCATCTGTGCAGCCCACATTTTATAGTAGGCACTATCTTCTTAGGGGGGGTGGAAACCCCCAAAACCCTCCCCGTAAATCCGCCACTGAGCCAGGTGCGCGAGAAGGCCAGAAGCCGTGGCAGCATGCTCCAGCGTAAACGACTAGGCGCGCGCCAGCCGAACCCCGACGTCAGGCATGAACCCAAACAGACGGCGCCCCGTGCCATTGCTAGCCCAGCGCTCCTGCCAGGCCTCCACCACCATCGAGAAGCCGGAGCCTCCACGGACGAGCCCAGTCACCCCGGCACCGCACCAACCCCAGATCACCCTGAGCCAGGCCGGCGCCGGTGCACCGAGCTATCAAGCAGGAGGTCGGCCGGGGTGGCGGGAAGGGGCGGCCAAAAGCTGCAGAGCGCCGTAACTAACAGTGTGGTACGTCCTGTGCACCCGGATAGGCGCCTGCCGCTGCACGTACGCCACCCCCTTGAAACCTTCCTCCTGCAGAGCCCACAGAGGCCCGCAAAGAGGAGGTTCCAGAGCGCTGCCGAAAGGACCGACCCCTGCGAGCAGCCCCATCGGACAGCTCAGCCTCTACGTCGCAACACCGGTGCGTACCGCAAGCGAATATGTCACGGGACTCGAAGTACGACGAAATACTTCGTTTGGCACCCCCGACTCTCGCAGCGCCAGCAGAAGCGCAGGCCACCTCACCGAGTCGAACGCCCCCTGGATTTCAAGCAGGACCGCCACACTGTAGGGACCCTCTGAGATAGCCTGCAGAGTGCCCAGCGCCACCTCGGTTGAACCCCGCGTCACCCCCCCCCCCCTCCCCGTACTGACGAGGGTGAAGCCTCTCACTAAAGATAGGCTCCAGCCTGGCCAGCACCTTACTCTCACAGGGGAGGTGGCTAATGGGCCGATAGCTACCCGGGAGCGCCGGGTCACGATTCGACAATTTCAGCAGTAGCCGAACGACCGCCACCCGCCACCTTACCGGAAAATACGCTACTGACACAGGCGCTTCTGGTGCGTGGAACATTTTACGCCTTCGACGATTTCCTCACTTTGGATTTTGTATTACGACACGCCTTCTAGTCATTGTTGTGTCTTTTTATTTATTCGCTTACAATGTACCACTTCTTTCATTTGACGTATGTCTTACCTCCTTGGTGTTGACAATAAAAGCTCTCTCGCTCTCACTCTCTCTCCCGATAGACATCGGTTGAACAGCCCACAAAACGCCTCCACCGCGACGGCCGCGAGGCGCCTCAACATTTCGTTGGACATACCGGTGAGCCACAGCAAACCAACA
Organism: Corythucha ciliata; assembly: GCA_038030265.1. Lineage (NCBI taxonomy): Eukaryota > Metazoa > Arthropoda > Insecta > Hemiptera > Tingidae > Corythucha > Corythucha ciliata. The sequence continues at coordinate 4,616,181 of CM075942.1, read as the reverse complement.
GGAAATCACCAAATCACTGAAAAGGACCGAACCAAAATTAAGCCCCAATCTACAGCAAAACTCAAAACCACAGCAGTACTCAAAACCCAACCACAGTGAAGCTTCAGCGACCCTAAAAAGTTTCGGATTTCCGCAATCCGGTCCCCCCCCCCTCCCGAGGAAGGCCGGGCCCGGTGGCGGTGGTGAGACTTCCGCATTTGCCCCCCACCCCTCATTGAATCCGCTAATCATATAAAGAACCTGTAGTTGCACACATCCACATCCAGAGAGAGCAAACAATAAATTATTATATTATTATTATTAATGCGCGGTCGTAACTGAAGAGAATCCGTCGGTTCTACTTCTAATGGACATTCATAAGGCTAAAACTGAAAAAAAGTGCTAATCCATTGCTAAAATTGGGGGAAAATTCTTAAAGCCTAGCTAAAACATAAAAGATCGCTAATTTGAGTCTAATATTGAGAGAATCACTAATTTTTAGCTAAAATAGAAAACGAGCTAATGACAATTGAAAAAATCGCTATAATTTGCAGCTAAAAATTGACGACAATTTATTAATTTATTTGAAATTCAAATTCATGAGTTTAATTTTAGTTTCTCTTTTCAGCTGCTGTAATTTGTAATAAATACAAATCGCAAATTTGCGTCTAAAATTGACGAAATTCACTAATTTGCGGATATAGTGTGGTAATGCTCTAATTCGCGGTTAGAAGTGAGAAAAATGCCAATTTGCGGCTAAAATTGAAAGTTTCACCAATTCGCAACTAGTTCTGAAGGTTAAACTAGTGATGCACCGAGACCGAGATCGAGATTGCATTTTCCGGACCGAGACCGAGCTCGAGATTGCATTTTCCGGACCGAGACCGACATTCGAGTCTCATTTTCTCGAGACTTAGGGCCGTATTCAGAAACGCACCTTTACGAGACCTTAACCTTTGTGGCTCCTTATAGCAGGAATTTGTATTCAGAAACCAACCTTATCCGCATTGGCTAAGGAACTGTAAAGGAGTTCTTTAAGGCATGAAAAAATTGTATTCACAAAGCCACTTTTACCTTCGTGGTTCCTTTAAAGAATGTTATTTGCTGGTTATACTCATGATAACTCTAAGGAAGCTCGGGAGCTTCCTTTACAGTTCCTTTAAGCCTTGTCTCGTGTTGTAGTGTTTCTACTGTAATTATTTTCCCTCAGTAAATGTGAGAAATGGAAGAATTTATTGTGTTTGTCGACTCGCTCAAACTTATTTCGGATCTCCAATGGCGTAATGAGCGACACAGAAGAAGCACACTATCTGAATCCAATTCGGTTCTGCAAAAGGTCACGTTTCGGTCAGATCGGACTGTTTGAAATGTTGTGATTCTGATCCGTCGACTGACTGAAGGGTTCAAGTTTCTCTACGGCTGTCAAATTTTCACAAATTACTGAGAATTTATGCGACGGGAAATCTTCAAGTGACGGTCCCATACCACGATTTGTCAATTTATCTTTTTTGTGTTGTGTCTCCCCTTGTGTTTCAAGTGTGACCGTCCTATCTATTTCATTATTTTCGTTTTGTACGGGATTGGAACCTAGGCCAAAATAAATAATTTATAGGCCTGAAAATAATTATTTCGTCAAAGTGCACGGTGAGTGGCACCGTTTCGACCTCTAGCTCACTACCGCGGCCGGAGCTGGGGCCAGGAAAAGACCCCAGTGCCAGTGCCAGTGCGGGTGGTCAGAGGTGTCAGGAAAAAATGCCGCAAGTGTGGTTCCCACGAAGGGGTAATGTTATTTCTTATACGGGGTTCCTGGATCCCTCTTGCGGCATTTTCTTCCCGACCGTTCGGAATAATGCCCCAGTCGCAAGGGCGCTCGAAAGCCCTCGCTCATCGTTGTCGGCGCCACCTCGTGAGGCCCCCTGGAGCTAAAAGGCTTCTCTTTCATCCAAAACTCCTCTTTAGAACTTCAGTGGGGGCAGAAAACTGCGTTTTTCCCCCGGAGTTTTAAACGGATTTTTGTCTATCACTCGAATACTGCGCGTTCCACGAAAACGTCTTCTGAGTCACAAGTTGAAGAGCGTTACATTTCCTTCGAAATTCACTGGACAAACTCATTCCTCGTAGGTACCGAGCAACGGCCCTCGCAGACAGTTTTGTGACCTACGAGGTGTCAGCCAACCGGTGACGCCGGTGGTATCGTGAACATAAAGGAAGTGAAAGCATAGCGGGGCTAACAGAACAGCTTATATATTTTCCTAGTGGCCAAAGAGTGAGAGAATCATCCTTTCCATTTTTCAGATTGGTTGGTTTCCCCGGTGTCGTTGGCTGCAATTATTGTGCACATATACTCCGCTTAAAGTCTCCGTAGGTGACATGAGTCTGGATGAGTCTCAAAGTAGTTGTGTTTTGCGGCCCAAGGATGGAATTTGTAGACGTTGTCACCCGTTGGCTACATTCGATTGACAGCAGTCGAATTTTCCAAAATAGAACCGTAGCCGTTGCTCGATCACGCAGTCTCCAGCAGGGCATTCCCTTGTGGGACAATGGCCGCTTTCCGCACAAACTTTACGGTTCTCTTCGATCTTGAACTTGTCCACGCTCATCAATAAATTAAAATTACGCAATGTTAATAGGCTGGCATTTCATACAATTTTGATAACTAATGTGCTTTTGAAGGCGTAAATAGCGAGAGGTTTCACATGATAAAGCGTACAGTCACCATTAAAAGCATATTTTCATTGTTTATTTGCTTTAAGGCCCCTTTAGCTAAAGGAACTGCCGAGGAACTCTAAAGGAACGTTTCTGAATACGATTTTTAAAGGAATCGCTAAAGGAACCTTAACTAAAGGAGCTCCTAAGGGGACGTAAAGGTTGGTTTCTGAATACGGCCCTTAGTCTCGGTCTCGGTGTGATCCAAAAAGCACGATGCATATAGTGCCAGTATAGATCTTTTTACACAACAAATGAACCCAATCTAATGCTCCACTCTCCGGAAACCGGTTTGGGTCTTTAGCCCGGCCCGAATTTGGTTCGTTTCGTGCAGAAATAGCGTGCCTCTAATTTCTCAAGTTTGGAATACTGTGACCTACACACATAGCACCAAGCATGAAAAGGGGGAGCGCCTAATTTACTGACCCAGAGTTTTCTCTACTGGCCAGGCACTTACAATGCTCGGATCGAGCTGAAACTTTGCATACAATTTACGCGTCGGTCAATACGACTTGTCCTCGAATTGGATCCCGATCGGTTCAGGGAAACTCGGGAAAACCCGGAAAATCCTACTGACCAGAGGGTTTTCTCCACTGACCGGGCACTTCAAATGGTCCGATCGAGCTGAACCTTTGCATACAATTTTCGTGTGGGTCAATACGACTTGTACTCGAATTTAATCCCGATCGAATTTGACCGATTTGAAATTTTTTTTAAATGTGAAAAAATCAGCATGAATCAACTTTGCTACTTCCTACCTTGTGTCAAAATTTGAACCCTGTACGATGAATAGAAGCCAGCCTAATTGAAATTTGTATAATTTTGAAAAGTTTCGGCGGCGATTCTGGACTGACCCCTCCACCACACCCACTCCAAGATTGCTTAATTTGCCGATATTTTTCCAGACGACTTTAGGCGTCATTTTGATGGGGAAGGAGTGGGCATTTTGGGATGAGACAAGGTTCCTTAGGTGAGGAGTCGACTATGTTTCGGGGTAAAAATCGATTGGGTGACCGGCGGTGGGGGTAAATTGCGATTTTTGGAATTTTAAAATTTTCTAATTTTTTTCGCAGGCCAAATGCGAATCTCAAGAAATGTACATCTCGGGTTTGAGGATGAAATTGAAAAATCCGGCCCGTACAGTTTTGCGCAATTTAGTTGCGAAGATTTCAAGCCCTTAAAAACAAAATCAGATAGAAATTGTGGGAGAAGATAGTTTTGGCGCGGAATTATATACAGGATTTCATCTGAAATAACACGGGGCCCGGCGTGTAAAGCAATGGTACGCTCGACCTGTAGGGTCAAGTTTTGATCGGAGGGCGTTGACCGTAGGAGAAAAGAAGTTGGCAAATGAAAAGATGGGGGTGGCACTTTTGGGGTGGGCGAAGATCGGAACATAAGAAACATCTGAAATCAACGAAAAACGTGAAAACAGTCTTGAGGCATCCCCTCAAGGGGAACTGGTGGGCGGTGTAAGTGAGACGACGGGTATAGAATGTGTGGCGGCATCAGTAACGACTCTATTAAATTCACTAATATTAACACAGTTATCATCAGAAAGTGGAGGGAATGCAATGTGATTTTGATAAGAGGTCCAATCGACTTCAGTTAGGTTCCAGCGAGGTGGGGCTGTGTAAGGGTTGAGAGAAGTGTAAGAGGATGGGGTAATGGTCAGAGAAATGGAGGTTATCGAGAGACATCCATGTAAATGTTTAGGTTGTCCGTCATTGAGCCTGACGAGATTGTGATTGGTGAGGATATCATAGAAAAGTATATCCTTGGGGTGGAGCGGGAGGAATCCCCAAGATTCGTGGTGAAGATTCAGGTCACCTAGTGTAAGAAATGGAGGAGGAAGTGATCGAAGAAGATCGTCGATTGATTCGTTGGACCAAGATTGGTCGGGTAGGTAGGGGAAACAATAGTGAGGGGGGAAATGGAATAGCGTTGCGTACGGCGATTGCCTGTAAGGGTGTGAAAAGTGGCACCAAGCTCGCCGTTATAGTTTGATGGACCTACAGAGCAACTCCCCCGTGTCTACGACCATTAGGGATTGGGGAGATAGACTTGTGGTAAAGTGAGTAATTGGCAAGAGAGTAGGTAAAATTTTGGGTAAAATGTGTTTCTTGAATAGCAAGGACCAGTGGAGTATGGGTCTTGGTTAAGTATGTGAGTTCATCCGTATGGGAGTGTACACCTCGAATATTCCATTGAAAAAGCAGTTCAAGTGGTTAGAGACTGATGTGTTTGTTTGTGTTGTCGTCATGGTGCTCCGTGGTGTCCGTAGGGCATCGATGATCATCACCGAGCCTCTAGGTTTGCTTTTGGCCAACCCCTTTTCTTTTCGTCACTATCGTGATGGGTGTAGATTCGCCACTAACGTAAGTTTTATCAGTGTCCCCAGTTTCCGATCCACTGGATTTTAGCTCCGTTGTACAATCCATTGGTTCCGGAGTTGTCTGGGGACTACACGGGATGAGAGGGGTGGCCGGATTCGTTGAGGTTTTGGTAGTTGATCTCTTGGCGTGTCAAGTAGGATATTGGTAATAAGTGGGGAAGGAGTAATCGCTGGAGGAATAGCTGAGAAAATGGGAGGGGTGGGGCGTGTAATTGCTGTGGTGATAGGAACTGTGGATCTTGCAGTAGAAGCGTAGTTGACATCAAGTATCCGTCGACTTTTACTTTGAGCAAGGGCTCTAGCTTCTTTGAAGGTCATATTTTGGGTGATTTTGAGTGTCATAATGTCTTTTTCGATGCGGTATTTTGGAAAGGTTCGAGAGCTACTGAAATGGTTTGCAGAGCAGTTGATGCAGGTGGGCAGGTCAGCACAGGGAAGGCCGCAGTGACATAGACGTTGATTAGTCCGGAAGCGTGTTGCAGTATGACCAAACCACTGGCACTGAAAACAGCGCATTATGGGTCTGGAGAGCACCTTGGGCGCACCTGGAGTCGATGAAAGGCAGCTTTAATGGTTGCAGGAAGTTCGGTCTGGTTAAGGTGAGTACAAAGAGACCAGTGTCCTCGCACGATTCGAAGAAACCTGGTGTACACCGTTCGTTCGTGTTCGAGTCCCGCAAGCGCAAGGATGTCATCGTCCGAAGAGTTTAGGAAATCTCTGCAGAAGACAACTCCAGAAAACTGTGTTGAGTTGGACGTGGGATGTGGTTTTACTGTCATATCGCCTAAATTAGTAAAGGTCCACCTCAACACGTAGGCGTCCCCCGGACCTTCTAGAGACGTTTTTAAGGGTCTCCAAAGATTCCGTAAGAGTGCGATTAAGCTTAAAGGGACAGAGTTCACTGAAATTATCAGTTGTTCGCTTGATTAACCAATGCTGTCCCAGGAGAGAGCAAACAATAAATTATTATATTATTATAATAAAATGCGCGGTCAAATCCGTGGGTTCTAATGGACATCCATAAGGCTAAAACTGAAAAAAAAAAAGTGCTAATCCATTGCTAAAATTGGGGGAAAATTCCTAAAGCGTAGCTAAAACATAAAAGATCGCTAATTTGCGTCATTGAGAGAATCGCTAATTTTCAGCTAAAATAGAAAACGTGCTAATATAATTGAAAAAATCGCTATAATTTGCAGCTAAAAATTGAGGACAATTTATTAATTTGTTTGAAATTCAAATTCATTTGTTTAATTTTACTTTCTCTTTTTAGCTGCTATAATTAGTGATTTTCCCAATATTACCCGGAAGTTAGCATTTTTGATTTTACAGTAAAGCCTCACATTAGCATTTTTTGTCACTTTAACTATGAATTTTCTTTCTTAGAATGGTGAGGGGGGGTGGGGTTCAGACAAATCGTAAAGGCTATACAATTATACGTAAGGCCCACGTTTTTCGTCACTCTTTCTCTAACTAATGACGCAGAAATATGAAAAGTTGACGGTTTCTCACTACAACGCTGCTTCGATTACAAGCTCTTTGAAGGTACTTATTTCTCTTGTGACACCTATGTGTTCGAAGGGTGTTTTAGTTTCCTTTTTTGACCCCCATACCTGACGAAAGGATATCAAGAGATAACTCGTTGGAAAATCTGTATTACCGAAACATTTTTCATTTACCCCCCGCCTGTTTGTGGGCGGGCGAGCTTCTGGCAGGTGGTGATGGGTCTCAAACAAATCGCTTGCTCCCACCTTCCCGTGAACCCTGTTAAGAGTCAGACTGTTTCAACCCGAATTCGGCCGATATCTATCACCCCTTTTGCTCTATTATAATTTACTCATGTATATTCAATTTTTCTTTCGATCTCCATGGTCCATCTCAAGTTAAACTCCAATGTCAATGGGTCTCATAATACGAAGTCAAGTACAATGGGTGAGACCATCAGTTTTCGCCTGTCCTGTAGAAGCTGTTAAAAAAGATGGACAAACTTAAACGTAAAATCCATAATAGAAGAATTTTGTTAATCTCCAAGTCTTTTTCCACCCAATAGCCAAGTAATAAAAAAGGCTTTTTGCGTTAGAGCAATTAAATTTAACGTCTCTCAACAAGGGTTTCAAGGTATGCTGTGCAGTAAGTGATCAATACAGTTGGGATGTCCCTGGCATCGTCGCTTTGTCCGTCCGACCCGAAATCACGTCACTTCATCTCTCTCTCTCATTCTATCTCTCTTTGTCCCTTTGGTGACAAACCCTACTCTCCAACTACAAAACCACCTCATTAGTGTATTGACGGGCTATGTTGGCTTTATTAATTTTTTACGTGGATCTTTAAATATAAAAATGAGAATCATGATTTTTTTTTAGCTTTTTTCTCTTTTTTTTGTTCTTCCGACTGAAAATTTTCGGTGAACTGACAGAATAAATTGAGTAGACAACCGCCTATAAAAGTTGAACGTCTAAACGTGAAGGGGAAGTGGAAGAGTGAGTTGAGCTGTCGGCGAGGGGAGGGGAAGAACTCAAATCGTCTGCCGTTTGTCATGTAAATGAAACAAAACAAAAAAGCGTAACAAACAAGCCACGAGGGGGGAGGAGCTCGTAATCGCTGTATATAGGGTCCACGGTTTTTTTTTTTCTTTCCTTTTTAAAGAATAAGAAAATAATGAATAAGGAGCGGTTCACGGCCGCGCGACGGAAACATCACGACGTTATCTTTTAATATCGTGTTGTGAAATTTCCAATTCTGATATTGGAAAGTAGGTAGGTGTTTGATTGGCATTATGCAATGAGGCGTAATAATCATTATACGCGACTATCAAATTAATTCCCTTCCGTTCTGGTTTTTGCCAGTTTATTTGTTGATTTTTTTTTTGGGGGGCGCTTCATAAGCTTGACTTTATTTTTCCTTTTGGACGAACACAATTAATTTCTACTAGTCGTAAGTTTCTATCCTAGTTAATGAACAGCTAGTAAATGACCTTGCTTTTTGTTCTACTACGTAACGTCTCCATCTTCAACACAATTGCAAGTGGAACTCGTTCGATTATCAGTGAAGGATCGGGGTCGTTGCACGAAGGCAGCACCTTGTGTGTGTGTGTTTGAGGGTTGATGGTGGGTGTTTAAGGGGGAATGGTGTCCCTTATTATGTACTTCGTTGGTGAAAAGTCTTTATTGCGCCTTTTTCCAACACCTTTTGACATCCTCTCGTTTCTTTCTTCCCCTTCCTGTTCCTCACCACACGAAGAACTTTGAAGACTGCAGGTAGGGTGTTTCGGTCGGGCGCAACTTTTCTGTTCTGTTTTTCTTTTAACTCGTTTATTTATCTTGTCGTCCATATTTTCGCATGAAAAAATAAAAAAACAACCCACAGATTTTTCCCTGTTCTGCATATTCGCCTTCCAAGGACTTGAAAAATTCACTTTTTATCCTTGACAATTATTTTGTAGGAGTGAGCGTCGTATAGTTTCGTCGATTTCTATAGCTGTGGGTGTGGGAGCGCGAGAAGCTAAATAGCAATTTGGTGCCCTTGGTACTGTAGTTTTTAAGTGAATCTAGGGCCTCGTTCCTCGCGCTTCATTAAGTAGGAGAGAACCGTGATATTTTGATGCCAGCTTTGGCGGTTGTCATCCACCCTTCTCAAGATTTTGTCTACACTAACAATGGGTAGGTGATGAAGGGATGGATGGGGGTTTGGAGCTAGTTACCAGATTGGACTAAAAACCGCGATTAGGGCTATTTCTGGTGGAAACTCCACGATTGCAAATTAGAGGAAAAGTGCTAAATAGTGATTTGTGGTGTTTAAAACAATTGAAAACGCGAGTATTGGGCTACACGCAATCGCGTGGAACAGAAACCAGCCAAGATTTTCCCACCGCGGGGAAAAATTGTATTTTACTGGTTTCTTGGATGAATTTCACGCTCAAACCCACTATGAAAATGCCGAACGGTATCCGTGCCCTGAAAAGGCCAAACCGAACACATTTGCGCTCAAAAAATGGCCAGACAAACCATTCGCTCCTCAAAAATGTCTAATCTGACGATTCGTGAACCTACTAAAAATATCCAAAACACCTTGATGTCGGACCTTTGAATTCACGTTCGTTCCACCCTAAAAAAATAGCCAAACTGACGATTAGCGCCTTTAAAAACGCTTAAAATGCCAATAGCCATGCTCTGAAAGGGCTAAACCCACCATTTCCGCTCCAGAAATGGCCAAATTGACCAAAAAAATGGCTAAACTGACGAACCACAGACAAGCTCCAAGCCACAGCAAACCTGCCGAGATTCCTTGAGATTGGCCAGCACCTCACCCGTTTCCAGGTTTTATCTGGTCCGGAAAGACCCCGACAGGTCAGGCCCCGTCACTCGGCTCCTAACCGCTTTGCCACGACTGGGGTGACCATCAGCCAGCCGTACCCGGTGTGGAGCACGGAGCTGAGGATGTCGGCACACTCCCCGGAATGGGCGGTGGGGGGGGGGGGTGTACCGTGGGCCACACTTAGTAGAGAAGGCGTGCCTACTCACCGAAGTCGAGCGAAGACAGTGCCCTCGCCCGTGACGCAGGCGGTGACACTGCCCCGGCCGACTGCACGCACCCGGCCCCAGCCCTCTGCGCTCCAGCCAGGTCAGTGGCGGATGTAGGATTTCATCTTGGGAGGGGTTCCACCACAAATCTGATAAACTCTTTCTTCTTTTCAAACAATGTTCTAGCCATTAGCATAAGGAGAATTAGTAAGTTCCGGGCCTTATTTTTAAAGTGATCACGATGCCCGCGGGGTATAGGCCTCCCACGATTGCGCTCTGGCGAACAACTGTAAAATGGTGACAATTTTGAGGCAAATATCAGCGAAGTTGAGAGCTTCCTGTCAGAAACTCACGATACTGCACCGTTTCACGATTTCGCGAATTTGAAAGTTTCGGGGATTTTTTTAGTTGAGTGAACGCGGGAACCTAGACAATGGTGTCAACGCCACGACAGCGCCCTGACAAATAGCCGCAAAGTCACAGCATTTTTAGGAGAAATTGGAAGTTTCCTAGGTTTTTTAGCAACTGGCTTTCCTGGCTTAAATTAGGCAATTCCCACGGCTTAATTCAACAGAATCGCAAATGTTTGAAGCCATTTGGTCTGACCGGCCCCGACAGCGTCCAGCATGGCCTCACGAATAGCAAGATTACAATCGCCAAGCATTGTGTTTGAAAGACTGGAAGTTCCATGGCCTAATATCCACGGCAATGCGACTTTCCTGTCTTAATTCCCTTGAAAATGAAAGTTTAGGCCCTTAATTATATTAATTTTATCAAAATTGAAAGTTTTGGGACCTTTTACCTGGCAGCGAAAATCTGGCTAACAGGCCTTAGAGCAAAGCCTGACAAAGTCCCACAAAATAGTAAGTTTCGTGACTGGATATCCACGCGATGGCCGATGGACATTTATGGGTTTTAATTTCGGTGAATTTACCAGTTTGGAGTCTTTATAATACAAGCAAATTAATGCGTTTCCTCTATTCTAGCTGCAAATTAGCGGAGTTTGTCAAATTGCTCGTAAACTAGCGTTCGTTTCCATTTTAGAAGCGAATGAGCGATTTGTCTCAATTTTAGCCTGGAATTAGCGCGCGGTCTTTCTCAGTTTTAGCCATGAATTAGTGTGTCTTATCAAATGTATCTGACAAATAAGCGTTTCCCCCTCAATTTCAGCAGAGTGTTTCCGACTTTTCTCCACTTTAGCCTAGGATTAGCATTTTTCTTTACTTCTCAGTCATGTGGATTAGCGTTTTTTTCATCTCTATTGCCGTAAATTAGCGCTATTTCTCAATTTTACCCGCAAGATATTCCCTAGTTTCAGTCGCGAATTATTTATTAATTTTACTCGCGAGTTAGAGCTCTCAGCCCCGAATTAGTGGGCCTCCTAATCCACGAATTATCGTTTTTCTCCATTTAATAGCTGCGAATGAGAGTTTCTTGTCAACTTATGCCGCGAAATAACGCATTTCTACAATTATAGCAGTGAATAAGCTCTTTTCCTCAATTTTGATGGGGAATAAGCGGTTTGTCTCTGTCTTTTTAGCTGTGAGTGAGCGTGTTTTCCTCAATTTTGGCAGCGCTTTTTTTTACTAATTTTGTCGCGACTTAACACTATTTCTCACCGTAGCTGCCAATTTTTTTGCTTAATTTTACTGGTGAACTGCGAATTAATGGATTTTCTAAAAATTGATCCACGAATCAGCGACTTTCTTTATTTCACTAGCTATAATACGCGCTTTTCGCTGCGAATTGAACCTTATCTCTATTTTCAACCGCCGATAAGCGTTTGATTACCATTTTAGGTGGGAAGTATTTAGCAGTTTTCTTAGTTGTAGCCATGAAATAGGAGGTTCTCTAAATTTTCGCCACGAATTAGTGATTTTTTCATGTTATCTACATGTGAATTAGTGCTTTTACTCAATTTCAGTCCCGTTGTTACCTCGAAAAACCGTTGGAATGGGCGTTTTTTCAATATTAGTTGATGCTTGTGAGTGATTGATTGCTGTTTTTACTTATAGCTGCGAATTGCGGGTCAAAGAATCATCTGTGCAGCCCACATTTTATAGTAGGCACCATCTTCTTAGGGGGGGTGGAAACCCCCAAAACCCTCCCCGTAAATCCGGCACTGAGCCAGGTGCGCGAGAAGGCCAGAAGCCGTGGCAGCATGCTCCAGCGTAAACGACTTGGCGCGCGCCAGCCGAACCCCGACGTCAGACATGAACCCAAACAGACGGCGCCCCGTGCCATTGCTAGCCCAGCGCTCCTGCCAGGCCTCCACCACCATCGAGAAGCCGGAGCCTCCACGGACGACCCCATTCATCCGCACGAATGCGGATGTGCCCCGCCCAGTCACCCCGGCACCGCACCAACCCCAGATCACCCTGAGCCAGGCCGGCGCCGGTGCACCGAGCTATCAAGCAGGAGGTCGGCCGGGGTGGCGGGAAGGGGCGGCCAAAAGCTGCAGAGCGCCGGAACTAACAGTGTGGAACGCCCTGTCCACCCGTATAAGCGCCTGCCGCTGCACCACCACCACGCCAGGTCATCGACGTACGCCACCCCCTTGAAACCTTCCTCCTGCAGAGCCCAATGAGGCCCGCAAAGAGGAGGTTCCAGGGCGCTGCCGAAAGGACCGACCCCTGCGAGCAGCCCCATGGGACAGCTCAGCCTCTGCGTCGCAACACCGGTGCGTACCGCAAGCGAATATGTCACGGGACTCGAAGTACTACGAAATCAGTCGAAATACTTCGTTTGGCACCCCCGACTCTCGCAGCGCCAGCAGAAGCGCAGGCCACCTCACCGAGTCGAACGCCCCCTGGATTTCAAGCAGGACCACCACACTGTAGGGACCCTCTGAGATAGCCTGCAGAGTGCAGGGCCACCTCGGTTGAACCCTGCGTCACCCCCCCTCCCTGTACTGACGAGGGTGAAGCCTCTCACTAAAGATAGTCTCCAGCCTGGCCAGTACCACCCGCTGTAGCACCTTACTCTCACAGGGGAGGTGGCTAATGGGCCGATAGCTACCCGAGAGCGCCGGATCACGATTCGACGATTTCAGCAGTAGCCGAACGACCGCCACCCGCCACCTTACCGGAAAATACGCTACCGATACCCTACACAGGCGCTCCTGGTGCTTGGAACATTTTACGCCTTCGACGATTTCCTCACTTTGGATTTTGTATTACGACACGCCTTCTAGTCATTGTGTGTCCCTCCGTATTAATAATTTATTCGCTTACAATGTATCACTTCTTTCATTTGACGTATGTCTTACCTCCTTGGTGTTGACAATAAAAGCTCTCTCACCCTCTCTCCCGATAGGCTTCTGTTGAACAGCCCACAATACGCCTCCACCGCCACGCGCCTCAACATTTCGTTACACATACCGGTAAACCACGGCAAACCAACAGGAAATCTCCAAATCGCTGAAAAGGACCGAACCAAAATTAAGCCCCAATCTACAGCGAATCATACAGACATTACTGTACATTAATGATTTGCCGTTGTATGTCATCGTATAGCATCGGGGATCGGTCCTAGTGTTTAGTGAAAATAGCAAGATCATCTGCGTAGAAGCAAGTATGAATTTCGGCGGGAAGGTACTTTGTTAGGTTGTTAATGGCTATTGGAAATAACGTTACGCTTAAAACGGACCCCTGTGGTATACCCCATCAGACTGTTGAGGGGGGGGGGGTGGAGTTCTCATTACCAACTCGCACGCAGAACGTACGGTCAGTGAGGAAACTTTGAATTTCGTTTGTTAGGTTACCTCGAAGTCCCCACGAATCGATTTGCTCAATCACAGCGGTGCGTTGGATGGAGTCAAATGCATGGTGTATATAGAAAAAGACTGCGCTTATATGTTCAGGGTTAAGGAAAGCGTTTTGTATGTATTCTTCGAGGTAAGATAATTGATCGATGGTGCTGTAGCCTTTCCGAAAACCTGTTGGATGGGGATTTAAGAGTTGATATGTTTCCATGTAAGTATTTATCCTGTAATTAATAAGAGATTCGTAAAATTTTCCAGTGCAGCATGAGAGTGAGATAGGGCGGTATCCTACAGCAGATTGAGGATTTTTACCTGGCTTATGGATGGGGACAATTACAGCGGTCTTCCAAACCGTGGGATGAATTTGTTGCAGCCAGAGTTAATTGAGCAGATTTAACCGTTTACCAGCCGAATTAAGAGTGCGATGTTTTAAATTCTTTATTATACGTTATTATGGCTAATTACACCCCAAAGGATATAGTAATCATGAAAAAATAGTTTACACTTTGATGGCGTGCCATATATTTGATGTTCCCAAATGGGAACATTGGCCAGCTTCGTGTGCTATGAGTGAATTCGTAAATTTCGGCTTCTCTGGGCCGTTGGCTGGAAAAATTATAGAACTGCTTTCATATAACGACTCATTTCGAAGAAAAGATGAGTAATTTGGGTAGAAAAGGCAAATAAATAAATAAATAATAATATTGAAAAAAAAACAATTATTTACGAACAATAATATTATGGTACAGAGGGAAACACTTCAAATGCATTCTTTTTTCACACCCAACGCAGTGAAGGCGGCAATTAGTCCTGCATTCAGCGCATCTTCCTTGAGTGGTCTCTGCCAAATAATGGTTATCCGTTTTTCTTGTTGAAGACGACGGATGAAATTTTGGTCCAGGTTTTGAGCCCGACTGCTTTGGCCCTTCGTTCAGCATATCTATCGTGATTTCACGACGAAAATCCAAGTGCGTCTTCTTCGAGCCCGTTGCTTCGACGTAAAGTAAATAACTGGCAACTACAGCCATGTTCAGCCCATTTGCGAAGAGATTCCACCACCACTTTTTGCTCCTCAAGCGTGGCCGATAACTGCCAAGGTATTTGTCCCAGCACGTCGACTCCACCCATGCCTCTGTTATAATGGTCAACAAGATTTGGTTGGGGAACTTCAATTTGCTTTTTTGATGATTGGCAAAATCGTCTGGCTTTGCCCACTGGCTCATGCGTGAGCCAGTTCGAGGCGATGGTAACGACAGAACTGTCCTTCCACCGACAGAGATAAACGTTTTCATCGCATCTGTAATCAAACTCTCCTCTCTTTTCGCGTTTCATAGCCTTGACATCCTTTAGTGGGCATTTCATCGTGCGGTCGTCTCTTACTGTCCCGTTAGCCCGGAAGTTCTTGTCTCGCAACTCCGTCATTAGATTGTAAGAAGTGAAGAAATTATCGAAACAGACTTTTACCTGCGACGGATCCTCAACAACCCTCAAGAGATTCTGAACTACGTACGTTCCCAATGGTTTATCAATGTCGTTCTCACGTTTTCCTCCGTATATTTCAATCTGGTAAGGATAACCATTCGATGAGCACAACATCCATACTTTGTATCCAAAGCGTATGGGCTTCCCCTTTATATACATTTTACACGAATGGTGCCCGTAATACGGAACCATGGATTCGTCGATGCTGAGGTCATCGTGGAAAATCCCGAACTGTGAACAGTTTTTGTTGAGTTCGTCGTAAATTGGTCTAATTTTTCCTAATTTGTCGCCTGGCCGAAGGTCATGATTGCCCATGAGATGGAAAAACTGCTTTATTTGGCGGAACTTTGAGCGCGCCATGTACTTCCTCACAATTGGGACATCAACGTCGTCGGCCGAAGTCCAGTTACATATTTTCCTCAGGTACAGAATGGTAGCCAGACAAGAGGAGCACCCCAAAAAACTGGTAAATGTCCCAAGTATGGAACTGGTAAATTTTCCAAGAAGTAATGGAAAAGTTGGGTGTGCCTTTTTGGGCTGCGTAGGTATTCGTCATTTCGGCCAAATATTCAGCGTAACATTGAGGGATGAATTTCAGAAAAAAATAAAAAGGAGTAGAATTAACAAGTTCGGGAAACTCATCCGCCAGTTTTTTCGAATTACTTTGATTCAGTTCGGAACGAAAATCAACCGTTTTTTTCCACTTTATAGTTTTACGAGTTTTTTTATTCGATATTTTTCGTCTTTTTGGCTCCGATAGCTCAATTTGGGGCGTAGACGCAGGTTGGGAGACAGAATTTGCATTTTCATTTGGTCTACCTTTCAATCGCCGCATTGAATGATGAAGCATGTCGATTTCCCCGCAAACATCCGCGGGAGTAACTTCTGCGAGATCGTCTTCGTCTACTTTTTCTTCGTCCGTAATTCGTCCGTCTTCTTCCGGGGGAAGCACGCAGAAATCAACAGGAGAACTATAATTCGCGTCTGAATTAAGGTCAAAGTCGTCATCCGAAACCGGCTCATCATTTTCTATAAGGTGCTCTAAATAGCTCACCGCTTCTTCAACAGTTCTAAACCGATTTTTTTCTATTCTCGGTCATACCGCACAAAATGGAACTTCACAGACAACAGTACAAAATTACAAAGCAAATAAAACACGTAAACTCGTCGCTTCCCAAACTCAAAATGAAAGAAACTGCTTGGAAGAAAAGGGGGGGATCATAGAGATCGGTGAAAATCATGTACAAGCATGTAAATACAAGCAAGCACAAGAGCAGGATGAGACAGGCACAGGCTAGACCAGATCAAGTGTTACCGGCCAATGTTCCCTATTGGGATTATTTATACCCCCTCCTCTGATCCCCAAACATTGAACGGAGCCTGATTGAATATTTTCTAGCACATGCTGACTCTGTTCAGTTGAAACCAACTTTTACGTTTGCACTCCGATTGGGCCTATTTCACAGATTATCCAAGTCTGATAGTAATATGTTAATTACAACTTTTTAAAGGTTTTCCTGTTTGAGCGTGAAGGTGACATGCTAGAAATATAGGCTGATCGGATATTTAGCCAAAAAAATCAATTCCGAATTTAATATAAATTTTAATAACTCATGTTCCCAAAAGGGAACATTGGCCGGTAAACGGTTTTAAGAGGTGAAGTTTACCAGAGGGGGGTCGGTTTTGAAGGAGTTCGTTCGGAATATTATCGTAACCGGGTGCTTTATTTCGAAGGAGTTTTTGTAATGCGCGATTGAGTTCGCCTATTGTGAAAGGATTATTGTAAGGGTCATTAATCGGGTAGGGTTCAGGTGACGGAAAGAGTGGTTGGTGAGTGGTGGGAGTACATGGTTGGGGGGGGGGGTACATTGATGGTGGAGTAGTAATCTGCAAGGTGGTTAGCTAAGTCAGAGGGTGAGGTAAGAATTCGGTTGTTATTATTGACGAAGAAAGTAGGCATAGACGCATGTGAAGTGCCTTTCAAGGCTTTCACTCTGCGCCAGATGTTCTTCGAAGGTAATTTGTGGGAAATAGTCGAGGTGAATTGGGTCCAAGATGAGCGTTTTGGTTATTGTTTTAGCTTTCGTTCTTGTACTTGTAGTTTTTTGAAGTTTATGAGGTTGGATTGGGTAGGATGTCTCTTAAATTTTTTAAATGCAGTTTTAGTGAGTCGGTTGGTTCGTTGAATTTCGGGGGTCCACCAGGGAACTGGTGGGCGGTGTAAGTGAGACGACGGGTATAGAATGTGTGGCGGCATCAGTAACGACTCTATTAAATTCACTAATATTAACACAGTTATCATCAGAAAGTGGAGGGAATGCAATGTGATTTTGATAAGAGGTCCAATCGACTTCAGTTAGGTTCCAGCGAGGTGGGGCTGTGTAAGGGTTGAGAGAAGTGTAAGAGGATGGGGTAATGGTCAGAGAAATGGAGGTTATCGAGAGACATCCATGTAAATGTTTAGGTTGTCCGTCATTGAGCCTGACGAGATTGTGATTGGTGAGGATATCATAGAAAAGTATATCCTTGGGGGTGGAGCGGGAGGAATCCCCAAGATTCGTGGTGAAGATTCAGGTCACCTAGTGTAAGAAATGGAGGAGGAAGTGATCGAAGAAGATCTTCGATTGATTCGTTGGACCAAGATTGGTCGGGTAGGTAGAGGAAACAAATAGTGAGGGGAAATGGAATAGCGTTGCGTACGGCGATTGCCTGTAAGGGTGTGAAAAGTGGCACCAAGCTCGCCGTTATAGTTTGATGGACCTACAGAGCAACTCCCCCGTGTCTACGACCATTAGGGATTGGGGAGATAGACTTGTGGTAAAGTGAGTAATTGGCAAGAGAGTAGGTAAAATTTTGGGTAAAATGTGTTTCTTGAATAGCAAGGACCAGTGGAGTATGGGTCTTGGTTAAGTATGTGAGTTCATCCGTATGGGAGTGTACACCTCGAATATTCCATTGAAAAAAGCAGTTCAAGTGGTTAGAGACTGATGTGTTTGTTTGTGTTGTCGTCATGGTGCTCCGTGGTGTCCGTAGGGGCATCGATGATCATCACCGAGCCTCTAGGTTTGCTTTTAGGCCAACCCCTTTTCTTTTTCGTCACTATCGTGATGGGTGTAGATTCGCCACTAACGTAAGTTTTATCAGTGTCCCCAGTTTCCGATCCACTGGATTTTAGCTCCGTTGTACAATCCATTGGTTCCGGAGTTGTCTGGGGACTACACGGGATGAGAGGGGTGGCCGGATTCGTTGAGGTTTTGGTAGTTGATCTCTTGGCGTGTCAAGTAGGATATTGGTAATAAGTGGGGAAGGAGTAATCGCTGGAGGAATAGCTGAGAAAATGGGAGGGGTGGGGCGTGTAATTGCTGTGGTGATAGGAACTGTGGATCTTGCAGTAGAAGCGTAGTTGACATCAAGTATCCGTCGACTTTTACTTTGAGCAAGGGCTCTAGCTTCTTTGAAGGTCATATTTTGGGTGATTTTGAGTGTCATAATGTCTTTTTCGATGCGGTATTTTGGAAAGGTTCGAGAGCTACTGAAATGGTTTGCAGAGCAGTTGATGCAGGTGGGCAGGTCAGCACAGGGAAGGCCGCAGTGACATAGACGTTGATTAGTCCGGAAGCGTGTTGCAGTATGACCAAACCACTGGCACTGAAAACAGCGCATTATGGGTCTGGAGAGCACCTTGGGCGCACCTGGAGTCGATGAAAGGCAGCTTTAATGGTTGCAGGAAGTTCGGTCTGGTTAAAGGTGAGTACAAAGAGACCAGTGTCCTCGCACGATTCGAAGAAACCTGGTGTACACCGTTCGTTCGTGTTCGAGTCCCGCAAGCGCAAGGATGTCATCGTCCGAAGAGTTTAGGAAATCTCTGCAGAAGACAACTCCAGAAAACTGTGTTGAGTTGGACGTGGGATGTGGTTTTTACTGTCATATCGCCTAAATTAGTAAAGGTCCACCTCAACACGTAGGCGTCCCCCGGACCTTCTAGAGACGTTTTTAAGGGTCTCCAAAGATTCCGTAAGAGTGCGATTAAGCTTAAAGGGACAGAGTTCACTGAAATTATCAGTTGTTCGCTTGATTAACCAATGCTGTCCCAGGAGAGAGCAAACAATAAATTATTATATTATTATAATAAAATGCGCGGTCAAATCCGTGGGTTCTAATGGACATCCATAAGGCTAAAACTGAAAAAAAAAAAGTGCTAATCCATTGCTAAAATTGGGGGAAAATTCCTAAAGCGTAGCTAAAACATAAAAGATCGCTAATTTGCGTCATTGAGAGAATCGCTAATTTTCAGCTAAAATAGAAAACGTGCTAATAATAATTGAAAAAATCGCTATAATTTGCAGCTAAAAATTGAGGACAATTTATTAATTTGTTTGAAATTCAAATTCATTTGTTTAATTTTACTTTCTCTTTTCAGCTGCTGTAATTTGTAATAAATACAAATCGCTAATTCACGGCTAAAATTGACGAAATTCGCTAATTTGTGGATATAGTGTGGTAATTGCTCTAATTCGCGGTTTGAAGTGAGAAAATTGCCAATTTGCGGCTAAAATTGAAAGTTTCACCAATTCGCATCTAATTCTGAAGGTTAAACTTTGTGGCTAAAATCGAGAAAATGCGCAAACTAGGTGGAAAAAAAAACTCTAACTTGCGGCGAAAATGTGAGAAACTCGCTAATTCACGGGTAAATTTGTCAAAAAGCTCTGATTCGCGGCTAAAATTGATAAAATCGTATTACGTCTGTCATACCTTCTTACCTTTTCAGCCATGTGTATTATTATTTCCCCGTTTTGTTTACTTCTCGTTGAATAAAATATTTACCCAAAATTGTTGGGGATTCTCTTTCTCTGAAGATACAACAAATTGGCGACTTGGTGAAACTCGCACCTCGGCCATTCGGAAGAGGAATGCTCTTTTTCCGACTATCTCCGCACTCTACACGGATCGAAAACTATTCCGGACCGTTACCAGCTAATCGCTAAAGACGAAATAACATGGATCCCGAACAGTTTGAAAGACTCTTAAACGCTTTTACTCAGTCTCAACTCAGCTTCATTCAATCCTTTCAAACCCAACAATCGACTTCGTCTTCCTCGGCACAGCAGAACAGCGTATCAAGCGTGCAACCATTCGAACACTTTGATTCAACTATAAAGTTCAATTATTACATAGAACGATTCGAAAACTACACGGCCATTAAAAACCTCTCGGACCCAATAAAGCAAGCTCAACTTTTATGCGCCTCCATCGGGCCTACTCATCACAGCAATCTAGCCTCATTTCTCGGCCCGAAAAACCTGCCAAAGACTTAAATTACAACGAGCTCATACAAAAATTGAAAGAACTACTCGTCCCAAAACGCAACGTCGTCGTAAATCAGCACTATTTTCTCAGTGTTACACAGAAGGACACTCAAGCGATTGCTGAATTTGTCTGCAGCCTTCGTGAATCATTAAACGATTGCGATTTTTTCTTTAAATGCCAGTGTGATTCAAACGTCTCTGCCTCCGACATTTTTTTGCGAGCCCAGTTCATTAGAGGGTTAAAGGACAACTGGATTCGTGAACAGCTTTTGCAATCCCCCCTCCTAAACTTCGATGAAATCGTATCCAAAGCTGTCGCTCTCGAAGCATCACGGATTGAAAGCCAAAAATGTTCAATTTCTCCCGGATTTTCGTCTTACACTCACTCGAATGCTTTCAAGATATTCAACCAGCCTCGTCACGAAATTGATAAAAACCAACGCAATGATGAACGACAACATGTTTTCCAAAACAAAACCAACGCCTGTACACGAACGGCACGAGGTCACTCTTCGACTCGAACACAAAAGAATATCGATTATCACGCGTTGGGAATAAATAATCTATGTCTGAATTGTGGCAGATCGAACCACAGGTCGCGTGATTGCTACACGGACCGAAGAAGTCTAACTTGCAAATCTTGTCTCAAGAAAGGCCACGTATCCAAAGTCTGTATTAAAACACTTCTGCAGGCCAGTCGACAGCGTTTACCATCGACTCAACACCTCGACGAGTCATGTGACAGCGACTCAAGTCAGGGGTTCGGTATCGTCAACTTTATAAAACCAGTAGTCATCGACCTTTTTGAAGTGACACCTCACTCAGACAAGTACGTCGTCACAGTTAAACTCAACGGTGTGTGCCAAAATTTTGAAGTCGACTCAGGTGCAAAATATTCCTTGATATCAGCCAATGATTTTGCCTCACTTGATTTTGGTCTACAATTACAACCATCCGACCTACTTTTTCGCTCTTATTCAGAGCACATCATCAAACCTCACGGAAAAGTAAAAGTCACCGTCACGTACAAGAATAGATCGACAGAGAGTGATCTGTACGTCGTTCCTCCTGGCCATCAAGCACTACTAGGGCGAACATGGAACTACGTCGTTTTTTGGGTATGGTCACTTATTACGCCAAATTCATACCGAAATTCTCGACTATCACCTACCCTTTGGGTCAATTGCTAAAAAAGGACAAAATTTTCCACTGGTCAAAACCCTGTCATTCGGCTTTTCTCAAACTAAAACATGAATTGTGTAGCGACCGCGTCTTAATACCTTACAACCCAGCCCTACCTTTGGTGTTGTCTACCGACGCCAGCCCATACGGTGTTGCCGCCATTATCAGTCATGTCGTGGATGGGTACGAAAAGCCCATAGCCTATGCATCACGATCATTGTCGTCCTCGGAAATGAATTACAGCCAACTCGACCGTGAGGCATTAGCAATACTATTCGGAGTTACTCACTTTTTCAATTACCTCTACGGCCAACGTTTCAATTTAGTTACAGACAATGAACCCTTATCTCGAATTTTCCACCAGCACAAAGCCTTACCCCAGATGACGTCAGCCCGACTCCTACGTTACGCTTCATTCTTATCCGGATTCGATTACACCGTATCGTTCAAGAAAGGTGTCGACAATGAAAATACCGACTGTTTGTCACGTGCTCCGCTTACCAAATCGAAAACCGCCACTGACAATGCTTTGAATGAAGAGGTGTCCCATCTATTCGCACATGAAATTTTTCAAATTTCAAAAGATGTCGTCACTTATGAAACCATCAAAATGGAAACATCGAAGGATCCCGAACTAGGACCGATTTTGCGACGTCTCCAGTCTCAAAGCTCTGATGAACCATACACACTCGAAAACGGTATCCTGTTTCGCCTCGACCGAATAGTAATTCCCGCCAGTCTGCGCAGACCTAAAAGAACTTCATGTCACTCACCTCGGCATCGTGAAGATGAAACAGCTCGCCAGAAATTATGTGTACTGGCCACGAATCGACAATGATATAGAGCGAGAAGTGAAATCCTGCGAAAACTGCGCTCTTATTCAAGCCAACCCTGGCAAAGCTCCAGCCCATCCTTGGCATGACCCAGATGGCAATTGGGATCGCCTCCATATCGACTATGCAGGCCCATTTCAAAGTCGTCACTTCCTGATTGTCGTCGACGCAAAATCCAAATGGGCAGAAGTCCGTATTTTACGAGACCCGCCTTCCACTTCATCGACAATCACACTATTGGAGGACATATTTTCAGTTCACGGATACCCGTCTATCATCGTAACAGACAATGCCTCGATATTTACTAGTGAGCATTTCAGAAACTACGGCTCTAAACACGGCATTTCTCATAAGCTCATAGCCCCCGGACATCCTGCGACAAATGGCCTGGCGGAGCGCTATGTCCAAACGCTAAAACAGCGTCTTCGAGCATCCGAAAACGATCCTACTCCGCTCTCGGACAAAATTAAAGCTATCATGCTCAGATATCGGGCCACACCTCTGGCTTGTGGAAAATCTCCAGCTGAATTGTATTTACATCGCCGAATAAGGATTCGACTTGACGCAATAAAGCCACGACTGCTACCCCTCCTTTAGTCTCTGCGCACACTCGATCTGGGGGAGAGAGTCCAGGCTCGAGTATACGTAGAAAATCACGACGTCTGGCAGTTTGGGAATATCAGCCAACAATTCGGACATCGACACTACGCAGTAACTCTAGATTCTGGCAGCAAACTGAAACGTCATGTGGATCAAATACGGTCAACGTTAGTCCCCAAAAAGAAGATCACGTTCCACGTACCAGATTACTCTCGGTCAGACGTAGTCGGGGTTCCAAAGTCTTCAACTGCAGCGACGGCACCAAGGTTATCAGACACTCCGGCTGAAGAACAGTCTCAACAATATTTCACTCTAGCACAAACCGATGCGGATCCTGGACCACCAACAGAACTGACTTCACAATCTGAAATCACTAATTCAAAATGTCCAGAACAAGAACTCCCTGATATCCGTCGCTCAACAAGAAAGAGACAACGACCGAAATATTTAAATGACTATGTCTGTGAATAGCTCCTTCCTGTTGGTCATTTCAATTAGTGGAGGAGAATTATTACGTCTGTCATGCCTTCTTACCTTTTCAGCCATGTGTATTATTATTTCCCCGTTTTGTTTACTTCTCGTTGAATAAAATATTTACCCAAAATTGTTGGGGATTCTCTTTCTCTGAAGATACAACAAATCGCCAATTGACGGCTTAAACTGAGCATAATCGTTAATTGGAGGATAGTGTTTAGAAACAGCGCTGATTTAACGTTTCTGTACAAGTTATATTTAGTTTTATAGAAACTAAAAAGGGCCCCTGTAGGTGTAGGTCCACCGCAGAGGCACGGAGGACCTCAAAACTGTGTTTTTTTTTTGTTTTTCAAAATTGTTTATTCCCGCATCATTTGACAAACTACCGGCAATGACTGATGGAATTTAATTGTGTGAAGGAGGCATTGAAGTTATTTAATCACACCAAAAATACGTGTTTCTCGCCATGTAAAATGAACTGTAAAGCCCTGTTCACACGATAATAATTTTCAGGCAATATCGCGAGCAATCGACGAATTATGTAATCGTTGAACAGGTGTTTTCAATGAAATTGTGTGCGATATCGTAAGAAGAATCGCTTCACATCAACAAGGCTAAAGTTTTCAACAATATAGCTACCCCGTGAGATCTTTTGCTTCCGACCATCTCCGCAAATTTATATCCACTCTTAGCCACAGTTTGTATCATTTCGACTTACTCGGATCGTGAAACAAGTGGCTATAATGACAACAAAAATTGTAACTCCACCTCTATACCGTTCAATAATGGTTGAAGGGAAAGAGAGCATATTTTTCAAGCTCAGCTCATTTCCTTCAACTTTATTGGCATAAAATTCACAGGACAAGGAGAATAAGAGGGCGGGGGGGGGATGGTTACTCTTCTCTCTGCAAAGATATTACCGTTTAACAACGAGAGGATTTAGTGAGACGGTAGTGAAGAAGAAGGGGAGGTGACATAAAAAGTAATGACGTTATTGGAAATTGAAAAATAAGCTTATAGTGTATCGTTATGCGGCCCTCGTCTTTCTGAAAATTGATAAAACCTTTTGGAACTCACGGCAACAATATTGGCTACCCCAAACTCATTTCCTGTTGTCCATTCTCATTCTGCTTATAGCCTTGTGTTCTACCCACTTGATAAATTTAATTTCTTCTTCTATAGATGGCGAAGGTATGCTGTCTAAGGTCTAACTATTTCTCGGAAAATAAAGACCCTTAATATTCCCTCCGAACGTTCAGTCCTCTCTCAGAGTTGTACATTCCACATTTAAGAGTAACAGTAGACTCAATTTTAAATAAATGGCTCTAGATACGAAATATGATACATTTTCTCTTCTTCCTTCCACTTTGTTTTGACCTGGGACTATTTTCCCAAGTTTAATAAAGTGAAAAGAAACGAGTAAAAGAGCGAGAGAGATGATGGTATTTCCACCCACCTGGTTCACAATTAATATTACCTCTCGTTTATAGTATTACTCTCCCTCCAAAAAAAAAATGTCATCGAAAAGCTTGGCGACAAAAAACGAGAAGGAGTTCAATTTAATTGATGAGTTCAATTTATGCTGAAAGTTAATTTTCAGATGAAAAGAATGATTTGGAGAGAGTACTGTAGAGTCAGGAAAATTATAATGACAAAGAACATTTTTTGTTCGAATGTTTGAATAGTTCATTAAAAAAGAATGAAACAAAAAAGAAATCGCAGTGAAATGAAAATTGAATTCGGTTGTAATGTAGCCGCTTTTTTGTGAGAATGTCCCCAAACAAACCGGTGAGATCTTTGTTGACACGGAGAATGACGTCATTTTGCTTGAAAGAGCGGAAAAGCAAAGCAAAAGTTACGTTATGAGAGTGCTACTGGAATACTGTAGGAGCTGGTTGGATCGGTAGAGCAAGTTTTCCGAGAAAAAAGAAGCGCGGCTTGGAGTATGAATTGATTTCTTTCCTTTTCGTGCGTATGTGTGAGTCATGACGAGTGTGTCCCCCAGGACAGGAGCGTGTGTGTGTGGGGAGGGGGGTAATACAGACCCTGTATAAGGATGAAGGAAATTGGACTGGAAATCAAACGCCGGAAATTTGTGCGATAAGAGATGAAAACGAGCGTTGTATAAGTAGCGTGAATTGATAATATAAGTGTCAGTCAGTTCACTCGCGTTTCTTGGTTCATTGTCACCACGCGAGGTCAAGCGTATGGCTCCCTGTACCACAGACTTGATCCTAGTGAAAATAAAATGAAAAAGCGTTTATAAATGTATTTATGGTGAA
The DNA here is from genome assembly GCA_038030265.1 of Corythucha ciliata. Taxonomy (NCBI): domain Eukaryota; kingdom Metazoa; phylum Arthropoda; class Insecta; order Hemiptera; family Tingidae; genus Corythucha; species Corythucha ciliata. The sequence goes on along the minus strand of CM075942.1, from coordinate 4,590,662 downwards.
ACATTTAAGATGCTTTTACAGAAGTTAAATCATGCAGGTGCCCGCAGAAGTTTCTCCCGTTCCGTGACGCAATTTTATGATGTGCGCAACTCGCGATGTGAATAAACTTTGAATATCGGGCCCAAGTTAAGGCTTGAAATAAAAGCTCGTAGATTATTGCTGTTAACCGAAACGGAAGAGAGAACTTTGATTTCTTTCCCCCTCCCTTCTTCCCAACCCCTTACAATCACTTCTGCCCCTGATCGCAAAGCACTTCAGTGAACCTTCTGCCTTATTCTACCGGATGGAGGAAAATAAAAAGCATCTCCCTCGTCTCTTCTAGCCTACACACATCTATTCCGGAAAAGGTATACGGGACACGAGGTTTAGAGGAGGAAGCTGAGTATGTACACTCTTTTTTTTTTACCCTTTACCGACCCAACCCTTGCCACTATACGTTCCCTTAACATTTCCCCTCCCTTCCATTGAACATGACATTCATCCTCCTTTTTTTACTCAATTCTTGTTCTAACCCCTGCCCTCCCACAAAATTTTTACTCACTTCATTTCTCGTTCACTTTCATCCTCCCGCATACATTGATCCTGGCAACTTTCCGGGCTTTCTGAACTGTCATTTTTAGTCTTCCTTCCACTATAAAATTATAGAAAGAATCGTGGTTACGAAAAAAAAGATAGTGAAACAGGTAAAAATGTCTGAATCAATTGTACCGCGGTGTGCATTCAGTCTGTGAATGCCGTGTGTGCGTTGTTGATATACTAAAGAAAAGAGCAAGGAATGGGGGCATTTGAGAGGCTTAAGTGCTTGCAATACAAAATGATTTTACCGACATTTCACCCACGGGGTTTTTGAGTGGGTAGAGAACCAATAAAATCCATTGTTGTTGGTGCCCGCTCTTTCACTCAAGTGATAAAAACAAAATAGTTGAGCTATCCGACTTGCCCAGCTTGGCCAGCCTTTTGTCAAAAAATATAAACACTCGCGGAATAATCCTTCCAAATGGGTTGTTGGAACAACGCAGAGCTCATTATAATTCGAAAAAGAGGAAAATTGGAGGCAGCGGCGGCAAGGGCCGTATACTATTTCTTTTTATAAAGCAATGTTCCAGTCATGTTGTCCATCAGGTTTCCGTGCCCCCCCCCCCCCGACAACCATACTGCATCTTTGTATCACTTCGACTTTTCGTGATTGACTTCAATGTTTACTTAGGAAAGGAAGTAACTACCATACATGATTTATGTCCGTGATGCAAGACCTCAGATTTGCGTCGTATGCTCTTCAAAACGCGAATAAAATTGTACTACCAAACAACTTGCCCCCGTTTGGGCGCCACTCAGTGGCGCTACAAAGTGCGGCCCGGTGTGCAGAAGGCCTGGAAACTTCGCATTCTTCCTTCGACTCAAGTGCATATCCAGGAGGGGGGCAGCTGTTTTGTTCAATTCGTCTTTGTTCAAAGCCAGCTACACGTACACCAACCGTCAATTCGCCCCTTCAACATATCTATCATAACATAATGACGCGGTGTGGCTTAATGGGGGTCGTTCGGAGGACCCGAAGATGAGGCTTGAAGATGCAAGAAATTAAACGGTCGCCACCTGTTGTTTACTTTGGGTAACAGGCCCCAATATATTCTCAATATAATACAACTGATTTACAATTTTTTTTTCGAAAAAATAAAAACAATTATCTTCTTTAACGATTTCCGGTAGTTCCGGTGCGTGGAGCTCGCCACTGGCGGTCTGGTAGCGTCCCTTCGCGCTGTTGCAGATCCTCTTGTCGAGCTAACGGTCCATTAGCGTCCCTCCGTAGTGTACCGACGGCGTTGACCGGTCCTTGATCGGCTCGGTCCGGTCCGGTGTTGTCTTCTTCGCCGGGTTCGGCAAGGATAAGGAAAGGTTCGGACAGGATCGGTCTTGCTCGATGAATTCTGGGTCAGACACAAGTGTCGCTAAGCCCCGTAGTATCTATCAAGCTCCACCGAGGTTGAGGGAATGAATAAAAATGATGACCGGAGTCTTCTCCACGGTCTGGCACGAATGCCTATCGGCGGTCAGGTCCACGATAGGATTTCCCTTCGATAACCGTCCGGAGTCTTCTCCACGGATTTGTCGAGCTTGGAAGGTTCCCGCAAGGTTATCCTGCCGGTCCGATTTGATGTATGCGTCGGGTTTATGACGACTTGAAACAGTGGCGGTTTAATCCACAGTAGGGGTTCCCTTCAACAAGCGTCCGGAGTCTTCTCAACGGATGCCTAGCTTGGAAGGTTCCCGTTAGGTTATCCGGCTGTTCTGCTTTGATCTACGCGTCAGGTCACTGACGACTTGAAATAGTGACGGTCTAATCCACAATAGGGTTTCCCTTCAACAAGTGTCCGGAGTCTTTTCAACGGATGTTGAGCTTGGAAGGTTCCCGCGAGATTATCCGTCCGATTTGCTTGGATCTATGCGTCAGGTTTATGACGACTTGAACCAGGGGCGTCTAATCCACAATAGGGTGTCCACTTCAACAAGCGTCAGGACTCTTCTCAACGGAGTAGAGCTTGGAAGGTTCCCGTAAGGTTATCCGCACCACTGGGGGCCTATTCTCTAACAACAAGCAATATTTTTTTCCCCAGCCATGTGTTTATTTCATTCATTTGTTTGAAGAAAATCAATGAAATAAACATATGACTTCGAAAAAGCTGTTGCTTCGGAGTTAGAGAATAAGCCCCCTGGGGGGCTATTCTGTAACTCTTAACGCGTGCGTTAGCGAATTTTCTCAGCTGATAACTTTCAATTATTCACCTTGTTTATTTCGCTAACGCACGCGTTAGGAGTTACAGAATAGGGGGGCAGGTCGCGAAAAAAACAAAAAAAAACCAACGGGGTAAGAGGCCTCGGTCAGGGTCAGCCTTATACCAATCAGTCAGGATCAAATCACTGAGGGGCCGGAAAGGTTCCCAATAGGCTTTGCCCGTTGATGCCTTGGTAGGGTGTGACGTCACGAGCGGTCAAGAGTCGTCTCAATTGCTGGACGTTTTCTCGTACGGCGTGATTTCTGGTGAACGATCCTTCGCTTCGGGAAGACTGCGTCGTCGCTGTTGTACTTCCAGATCGTCGGGTGTCCAGGTGTTCCCAGTAGACGAAGGCGCTGGAGTGTCTTACTGTTTCCCAGTCGAGTAGTCCGTTCGCAGGCTGAAGATCTGGTCTAGGTTTGCGGGAATGTTTCCCGTTCGACTTCTTGACTTGAAGTGCTTTTTCGAGTGCCGGCGCTCGGGTTATTATATAGTCGGTGAGTGGTTTCCGCCCACTCCCACCCGCTCAGTGGGTTGACCGGAGGGTGTTGGGTGGTTCCCTCTCCGACTTTTCCCCCACTCGGGATGACTTCTTTTTTTGTGTGTAGGGATCTCTTGGAAATTTTCCCTGGGGTGGGTGACTTGTATAATTAATTTTTGGCGGTGTTAATCACCCGACGTCACATATCATAATTTATTGTCGGCACAAACAAAATTCGTAAGACAACGTCAAAAAGGAAAACACAAAGATAAATAAAGGATAAATAAAAAAGCAACAACGCAGGCAGCTAGTCGAGTTCCACTCTCCCCCCTCAGCCCTTGAAGCAGACTTTTCAGAGTAGACTTTGAAAGCTGGGACGATAGCTCCGCGATATGTCTATCCCAAGATAACCGGGAATCGATGAACAACCCGAGAAACCTGACCGAGTCGCCCGACGTCCTGAGGTCGAAGAGAAGATCCTGGGTCTTGTCTCCATTAAGAACAAGTCGGTTCGCCAGACACCCAAAACTGTATCAAGGCAGACGCGGACTCCAGCTCTCTAGACAGGTCAGCCGCTGAACCCCCCAGCGCACAGAACCGTCAAATGGTCGGCACAGAGGAACATCTCGGACAGCGGGGGAGAGAATGAAAGGCACAGGTCGTTCACATATAATAGAAAAAGAAGAGGACCCAGGATGGAACCCCGCTTTACTCCAAGATTAATAGCCTAGGCGAGCTCAGATCTAGAGCCACCAAGCGACACGCACTGTAGCCAATCAATGAGATATATTTGAAGGAACCTGACGGATTGCTCTCCAAAACCATAGTAACGCAACTTAGAGGCCAAAATCTCGAAATCAATAAAGTCGAAGAGCCTAAGGTAGACACTCCGGCCAGACTCCAGGGGCCTTAGTACAAACCCGTGTGAAAATGCCGCAAGACGCGGTTGCTATGGCGGGATAATGTTATTTCTTATTCGGCGGCCTTGGATCCCGCTTGCGGCGTTTCTTCCCGAGCGTTCGTACTAAGGCCCCAGGTGCGTCAACATAGACCGGAGCATACAAGTAGCGGTCAGAGTTGTGGATCTGGCTCTCCTGAATCCAAACTGGTTCGCCGCCAGGACGTTATTTACATCAAGGAAGTCGAACACCTGTGCAAGGGCCAGACGCTCTGACCGGAATGACTGAAATAGGGTGATAGTCGCTGTAGCTCTTACTGCAAATCTTCTTTGGAACAGAAGTAAACGACGGACATCTTGAGGCAATCGGGAAAGGAGCCAGACACGAGCAGACTATATTGATGAGATGGGAGAGAGGCTCAGACAAAAGGTCAGCCGAGGCCTTGACAATATCAACCTTCAGACCATAGTAGTCAAGGGCAGCCGAGTTATTCAAGTCAATGATGGCCCTGTACACCTCCAGAACAGAAACGTCCCGGAAAGAGAATGAGGCACTTGATTCACGTTGGTACGAAAACTGTTCGAAGTCAACAGGAGAACACGGCAACCTGGCAACGGTCCCAGCAGCCGCATTGATGAAAAACTCATTGAAGGAGGTAGCATCGAGGTCAGCATGCAGCTCGGCCGACTCCTTCCTGCACGCTGGCAAATGCTCCCTAACCAACCGCCATGCAGCCCCGCTTCTGTTGGGCGCCGCCTGAAGAACAGAGTCGTTGTATGAAGATGCCAGCGCGGAATTTTCTGCGAGCCGCGCCAATTGTGTCAGTCCGACTGCGCAGAGCAGTTACGGAGGGCCACGAGGTCCTCACAGCGTCGCTTCATATTACGGAGTTCCTCGGTAAGCCACCGGTGCCGCGCGGCCCCTCCGCCGGTAATCCTCACCAACCGTGATGGAAGCGCGTAGTCGACAAGACTGAGAAAAGCAGCAAGGAATTTATCTGTCTTAAGGCTTGGATACGCATCAGCGTACATGCTGAACCATAAGCCGTCAGTCACATAAAGAGAGTGACGTAAGAGGAAGATCCCCTCCAAACTCACTGGACGTGCCAGCTTGTAGCGAGGGGCAACCGAGAGTTTCGGTAACACGATGGAAAGCTCCTGGGCGCCGTGGTCAGAAAGGCAAAGAGTGCTATGGCGAGAACGATATGAAGAGGGAGATAAGTTCGTGAGAATATTATCCAAGCAGGAACGCGTGCCATTATAGTGAGTTCTCGTCGGACCAGAAATGGTCAAGGTGAGTCCCCAAGAGGAACATCCAGAAGCTCCGCGCAAAAGTTCCTTGAAAAGCTGGCAGAAAACATCAAACGACGAACTCGGCGACCTGTAAATGCAGCAGATGACAATGGCGGGATTTTTGCAGCAGAACAGCCGAGACCTCGAAGGCACACTCGGCGGAGAGCCGGACCAAGGGAACAATCTCCTCGCCCACAAGCGTGGACCTGACGAAAATGGTGGAACCACCATGATTCATGACCTTCCTAGAAAAGGAAGAGACACATTTGAAGGCGCCACATTTGCCAGTTTGGAGCCCGGTGACCTATAGCCTCCACACCGACAATGTCCTGACAAAACCCGAAAAATTGCAGCACTTTGGAGGCAAATATCAGCGAAATTGGGAGATTTCAGTTTGAAAAACACAACATTGCATTTTAACGTCTTAATTTCACGAATTTGAAAGTTTCGTTTTCGAACCCAAACTGGAACCTGTTTCCTATTTTTTAAAGCAGCTGGCTTTCTGGTATTAATTATTAAACAAGTTTCACGGCTCAATTGAGCTGACCAGTGGCCAACCTTGACAGCGACCATTGCCTCACGAATAGAAATATTAAGCGCCAAGCATTAAATATGAAAGTTCAGGTCCTAAATTGAGCGACATGTTTCTTATGTCTTGCGAAAATGCAATACTCATGTGCAAATGCAAGTTTCGGGTCTAAATGTCCTAGAAATTGACAGTTTCGGAGCTAAAAATATCAGTAGAATGGGAAGATTGCAATATTGTTTTATATGGGCTCAGAACTCAGGTTGGCCGGCCACGTCGGACGGCGCGGCGCGGCGTCGTAGGCTAACAATGGTCGGCCCCAAAATTGCAACATTTTGGCTCCAAGAGTTGCTGAAAATTCACGACACTTTGAGTCTCACGTCCTAATTTCGGTGAAATTGCGAGTTTCGTCCCGTGTTCCCTAAATCAATGGAAGTATGGTGTTTTTTTTTTAGTTTTTATTAGTGAATGCGGACACTGGTCTAGCCGCCCCCGACGAGTAGCCGTTTTATTGAAACATTTCTGTAAATATTTATGGTGTGAGCTAACAATTTCGGGTCCTTTGAGCGAAATTACAAGTTTCCTGGTGGAATATCCACCAAATTGAAAGTTTCGGGTCTTAATTTGAACAAAATTTGCAAGTCCAGGGCCTTAGTTTTTTGTTGTTGTTGTTTTTTTTTTTTTTTTTTGTAAGTCTGACCAGGAAAATTTAGTTTTTAGTGTGTAAAATCCGTGAAATTGGTCTCTTTTTATCACGCCACCCCGCGTGAAATTGGGTTTTATCAGCTAAAATAATCGGCGAAACTATTAAGTTTGAGGAGGATTTCGAAAACCGGTCCACCCTTCTTTGTTTCGAGCTGGCTACACCCATGGCACTACTTTTAATGTCTTCATAATCGTAAACCGTTGTTTGTTGTGCGCAAGACAAAACGTCACCAGAACGAGGTTTGGCAATGCGGTGCGAACATTTCTGGAAACAACTGGCGCCCTTAAGTTTGAGCTTCTTTTTCGATCAATCGCGCTTCTCAGTGATAAAATGTCGGAAATGGTAGCAAAAAATACATTCAACTCGAAAACTCGGCCCAAACTTTCTTGACACTGTGCTTTAGAAATATGTGTTCCAGTGATAGTTCCCGAAAAAAATAAAAATAATAATAATAGCGTTCCTCATTAGTCCACGACTTCACGTATACATATACGGAGGGGCCAATTACTAGTGGCGCGCAGCTCTGTATAATGAACGCAATGTTTTCTTTTCGCGCTATATTGTTGTTTCTCAGTTTTACACGCTCATTTTTTTTCTTCTTCTTCTTTTCAAACGAGAGGAAGTTCATTAAAATTTGTCTATCAAATCAAAAATTACGGTGAATAAAACATTTTATAGTTGACGCACCTACCACTTTTCACACCCCTCTCCACCCTCCTTTTGTCCTTAAAGCTCAAATTCAGGGAAAAGTTCCCGGACGAGGAGAGAAGATTCAACTTGACTGTGAAAAGAAGTGGCACTTTTTAAAATTTATAATTGAAAATGAGGCAAGAGATAAAAAAAAAGGAAAATACGGAAGTATAATCTGTGGTTTATGAATTTTTCGGTTGGTTCATTTCTACCCGAACTCTCATTTTTATTTTTTCTTCTCTCCATTCTCTCTTTTTTTTTTCAGCACCAATTTATTAAAATCGCTGTGGTGTAGTGAGAAAGAAGAAGGCATTTTTACCCTAATAAGTTAATAATTACTTTTTCCCTTTCGCTTAAGAGGTGGTGTATTGCTTATTATAATATTTATATGAGGCATTTCGGTGCCAAGATCCAATTAGGGCGCAGTTTTTCCTAAGAATACTATTATAGATGAAAATGAACATTTAGGGTTATTAACTGTCGTAATAATGACAACAGACCCTGATTTCGGCCCCTTAATAAGCTAACGGTCTTCTCACATTCCCTTGGATGTTCTCTCGCAAGACCCATAAATCTTGTACACTGTTTAAGTCTTAGCTTCGTATTGCAGTTAAGAGGGCTCTTTATCATCTATAAACGAAACTCGGAATCATTATTTTTCCGAGGCATGTCAAGAAAATGAGTTGATACCGCTCAAGGGTCGAAGAATGATGGTCGTTGCTTGTACAAGGACTGTTTTGTTGTCGGTTTACGGATTGTGGTGGGGGGGGGAGGGAATGAGTCGACCCAAAAGCGTCGGCGAGAGGAGTTAAGTATATCAGGCTTAAAACTAGAATACTCGAACACCAAATAAAACCCCTGAACGCTCCGCTATGTTGAGTTGTGAGAGGAATGAGGGGGGGCTAAGTGATGAAAATCTTGGGTAATCCTCTTATGAGATGATTAAGGTGGCGCTTATGTGTTGTACACGGGATATAGGCAGTGAAAGGGACTATAGAAGTGAGCCCCTGAAATGGGGTTTCTTGCGAAAAAGATTATCAAATATTAATTATTTTGAACAGTAGGGCTCATTCCCCCCTGCCATAGTTGTTATTGTGTGAGATCGCCCACCCGACAAAGTAAATTCCAGGACCACAGAGATGGCAAGTTGGCCTATTATGTGCTGTTTTTTGGAATTAGTTTTTATTATTATTATTATTTTTTTTTTCAGAACGGGGGCCTGTTCTGTAACTTTTAGTTGAGTGTCACTGTTCCCTGTCCTTTCAACTGTTCCTTGTAACTGTCATTTGAACTGCTCCCTGTGATAATGACTGGAGTTCCGTAAAACCAGCCAAGTGTTCCTTTACAACCTGAACATTACCTTCCCCTACGCCCGAAAGCCGATCAAAGGTTATAAACAATACTCTTCAAGTGATCCTTGTAACACCACTTGGCTATCCCAAAGGATAGTGAGAGTGTTCCCCCAGTCGTGACGTCAGGGGAACAGCTACAAGAGAACACTGAGATACAGAACACCAAAACATGACGTCACAACAGGACTTGACTGTTCCTAGGATCAGTTAAATTCTTTTTTTTTTTTTTTTTTTTTTTTTTTTTTTTTTTTTTTGAGGGCTCGGACGGTCTCCCGAAAGCCTTTCGGCCCATACACCATACCCACTTGGGGCCCGGACTCGGGAGAGCCTAGTACGGCTCCTCAAACCTATTTATCCTTTCCAGCAAACTCAGGAGACGGGTCCCATTCTCCTTTGAGAAGCTGGGGAAGGATATCCTATCGTCACCAAAAATGGTGTATCTGACCGCCGCGTAGCCGTCACACTCGCATACGACGTGCTCCGCGGTTTCCTCAGCCTCCCCACACCTTTCGCAGTCGGGCTCCCCTACTGCCCCCATGATTGACAGATGCCTATTAAGGGCGTAATGTCCTGTATACATCCCTACTATCCGCCTAAGCTCAACCCGTGTTAATCCCAGCAACCATGCCGAAGCTTCCTGGTCTTCCTCATTTATTGCCAATTTTGCTTGCCGGCACCCTGGTTCAGTCCGCGATCTCCTCATAGCTTGGTCACTGGCCCAGGCCCTTATCTCCCTCAAGACCACCCTTCGGGCAATGCCCACCGATGGTTCAGGTCCTATCACCAGCTGGTCCGCGCCACGCTTGGCCAGCTCGTCTGCTTTTTCATTTCCCTGCCATCCTCTATGACCCGGGATCCATCCCAACGTTAGGGAGTTCCCTTCGCCCTGGAGGTCCCGTATCCCTACTCTGCAACTCGCCACGGAGTCCACCACGGGTTTGGTGATCGCCCCCAGCGCCGCCCTGCTATCAGAGTAGATGTCGATCGCCCTACCTGTCAATTTCCGCTTCAGTAGCTCCCGAATACAAGCATCGATCGCTACCACCTCGGCCTGGAAAACTGTGGTGTGTCCCCCTAGCGGGATACTTATTTCCACCCCCAGCTCCGGCACGATAATTCCAGCTCCGGTCGGCCCTTCCTGACCCTTCTTGGAGCCGTCCGTGTAACACACCAGCTCCCCTTGCCGGGATTCCCAACCTTCTTCTCTCATAATGACTCTCTGTTTGATTTTGGTCGAGAAGTCATTCCTTTTAACCACGTAATCCGGCCTAAGTGCCGAGGACGGGGATACTCTATTTAGTTCCTCTTCCCAGTCCCATTGGCCCTGCCTGGCCCGCTTTAGGCCTCCCTGGCATCTCAACCTGTAGGCAACTTCAAGTGCCCGACCCCTGACTTCAATGTCCAAGGGCTTCAGGCCTAGTAATCTTTCCATGGCCCTCGTAGGGGTTTCCGGAATGGCCCCAAAATCGCTAGGCAAGCAAGCCTTTGTATTTTTGCGAGCCTATCCGCCCCCCCTCCCTTCTCTATCCAGCTCCACCATGCGACTGCCCCGTGCAGGATGCGCGGTCGGATGATTCCTGTGTATATCCACTTCATGACCCGTGGTTTCAGGCCCCAGGTCTTCCCCACGATTTGTCTACATTGGTGAAAGGCCACCACAGCTTTCTTATAGACGCTGTCTACGTGTTCCTTCCACCTTAACTTCTCATCCAATATGACTCCCAAATATTTAACCTGTTTAGAGAGAGCGATGGCCTCTCCCCGAAAGTGGATTGATTGCCATCCCTCCCTTTTTTCTCTTGTGAGTGAACAACACCATATTCATCTTACTAGGGTTTATTGTGAGACCCCTAGGGCTACACCATGCCTCGACTATCCCCACCGCCCCCCTCATGAGGGAACACAGTGTGGATAAGTCTTTCCCCCTAACCAATATGGCTCCGTCATCCGCAAAAAATTGCGCATAACAGCCCTTTTTCACTAATTCCCTTATAAGACTATCTACCACAAGTATCCAGAGAAGAGGCGAGAGACTTGAGCCCTGGGGCACCCCCCTACTGGCTCGTTTTTCCACCCTATCGCCGCCCACCTTAGCGACCACCCACCTATGACTCAGTGAGTAGTCTATCCATTGAATCAGCCTCGTCTCCACGTACCCCAAAGTGCCCTAGAGTTGCCACAATACACTCCCTATGTACCCTATTAAATGCCCCTTCAATATCCAAAAAAAGAGCCAACGCGTACTCTTTCTGGGCCACCGATCCCTCCACCCTCACCAGTAAGTCGCGGAGAGCCGAGTCGGTCGACTTCCCCGCCGTGTACGCATGCTGGTTTTGGTGGATCACTCCCCCAGTAGCCAATGATTCCCTCATGTATAATTCAATTATCCTTTCCATCAGTCTCAAAAGTACACTGCTTACACTAATAGGCCTAAAATCCTCCGCTTTGGCATGCTTCCCGCCACCTTTAGGAATAAAAACAACTCACCCGTTTCCAGGCCGTGAGTACTTTCCTGGCTGCCAGGCACCTGACGAAGAGTCGTCTTATTCTCTCCTGAAGCCTCCCCCCGGCATGCTGGATGGCACACGGGTGTATTCCGTCCAATCCTGCTGCCTTGTAGGGTCCCATGGAGCTGAGTGCCCAGTTGAATCGCTCCCTTGAGATCACCACGTCGCATCTATTGCACTCCTCTTCGTCCTCTGTTCCACCCCTCAGTGGCAAGACCTCCTCGCTCCTGCACCCTGGAAAATGAGTATTTTAGCAAGTGTGTCGCGATACCTAATCCATCAACCACCGAACCACCGTACGGAAGCGTTAGTGATCCTACATTACCATTCGGTTCTGACCGTACGATACGAACGAGTCTCGCCGCCTCTCCTGTTTCCTCAATTCCCTCGCAATAGGTCCTCCGTGTATCTTTCTTGGCGCGGCAAATTCCAGTCTTGTAAGCTTTCCTAGCCGCATTCCAGTCCTCGTCGTTCCCTGTTGCCTTCGCGGTTTCCGCGGCCGCTCTGGTCGCCCTTTTGAGCAAGCGGAGCCCTAAGCCCTATTCTTACAGAACAAGCCCCGATTTTGTTGTTTTGCTTTGTATCCAAAGTTGTCGAATAAACTAATGTGTTCCGGTTTTCTATCCTCGCCTCATACATAACATTTGGCGAACGAGGCTGGGTGTTTTTTCATTCTCACTGCGAAGTTTGAGCCAACGGAGTAAGTGATGGGCCGCAAGAAAAAAAACAGTGGGCACCATCTAGTCCTCCACTAGTCGTTCATCTCCTCCAATTTCTCCTGTTCGAGAAAGACTGGCATCGGTAGTTAACTTGAGTAATCCTAGGTCAAGATCTTCGCGGCTGGGGCTCATTGGCAGTGTTCACCCGTTCGGTTGAGGGATCCGAGCCATTTGACAACTACTTGGAGCGGTTGGAGGCGTTTTTCCACCGTGAATAAGTTGCCGGACGAGGAAAAAGTGGCCTCTCTCATCGTCCTAATTGGTCCATCGCTTTACCAAGAAGCTGAAAAAGTTGGTGGCTCCCGCGAAGCCCGTCGACCGTTATAATCTCCGCGCTTCGACAGCACTTCTCTCCGGTGAAATGTGAAATCACCAAAAGGTACAAGTTTAACCTCAGAAGCCAACATCAGGGCGAGAGCGTTCAGGATTTCATTGTGGCACTAAAAGAACTCGCAAGATCGTGTAACTTCGGTGAGTTCATGGATCAAGCTTTGCGTGACCGATTAATAGTTAGATTGTCGGATGAAAACATTGTTCGTCGTTTAATCGGACTTCCCGTCGTATTGACAACCGATTCTAGTTCTTATGGGGTAGGAGCTGTTTTATGTCACATTATTAATGGGAGTGAAGTACCTATTGCTTTCGCCTCGGCGACCCTTAATGCGTCGCTAGACCGAGAAGCGCTGGCTATCGTTTTCGGGGTGAACAAGTTCCAAAAATATCTTTTGGGTCGTCGTTTCACTCTGATTACCGACCATGAGCCCCTCAGACACATTTTTAATCCCACAAAGTCTATACCAGTCATGGCTTCTTCAAGACTCCAGAGGTGGGCTTTGTTGTTAGCATCTTACGACTACGTTGTCAAGCACAAAAAAGGCAAAGAAATTGGGCACGCCGACGCTTTGTCACGCCTCCCGTCAAACAAGGAAATTGAAGGGTACCATATCAGCCACTTTGGGATCGGTGGATTTCGAAAAATCTTTTTTTTAGTTTCAGAAATGTCGCAGAGGCTGCTCAAAAAGACCCAGTTCTTCCTGTTGTAATCCAATGTATAAGAACCGGGTGGGTAAATGTTGACCAACTGAGCCCTGAACTTAAGTCTTATTTGCACTTGTTATTTCAACTTGTGACAACAACAAAGTTAGTATATAAGGCAACTGGGTTGATTTAAAAGGGACATTATTTATACCGCAACACGACGGCACCGCTTTTCTAGGAAACCAAAGCTTTAGACCCGTATTCATAGTCGTCACTTGAGCTTTTTTTTGTCGGGGGCGCCGGGCTTTGAGAACCCGGCAGGCGCCTAAGTCTCCCTTGGGCTCCTACGCCATATACCCAGATCTAACTGTGCATTTCGCACGGACATTTCGGTCGGTGCCGCGGTTTGTTGAACGCACACCGCCGTGAACGCCCACACGAAGCCGAGTGTGCCGTGTCACAGCTCGCCGCAGCCTTATAGTGTATAAATAGGCCATGGCTGGATTCGAACCCGGGCCCTCTGGGTTGCGAAGCCGAGCATTGTATCCATTACACCATCGAGGCGCGCTCCCCCCGGACGCTCTAAAAAGCAGGACATGTCCGGGGAAAGTAGGACGTCTGATCACTGTAGTCCACGACAGGAAATAAGATATCACCCGTCTGGGCTGGATTGTGAGAGTTCCAAGTTGACAGTTTCCACAAAGAGTTCAAGAAAATGGTCATTCGAATATTCCATCAACACAAATCTATGGCCGTATCTATGGAACTGGTGGAAATGCACTGCCTCAGGACATATTTTTGTGCAAAAAGAAAACGCTATTATTTGACGGATCTGAAAATTCCTCGCCCATTCATTGTTTGATTATTCGGCCGAGTTCGAGACTTTCGCCCTGAACCTACATTTCAATGTCATCGACAAAATCTTGTGTAATTAAGGCTTGTACGCTGAAATCTATCAATTTTCATAATAAATGATACCTATTTCTACCCTTGAACAATATAGGTATCTATATTGCTCGCTTGGCTGGGCAGCTGTCATTCCTTGCACGTTCTGTGGATACGTCCCTGAGTAGTGCTCATAAATTAGTTTATTGCAAAGGCAAAGGAAAGAACTATCGTACAATGAGACAAAAATATTGAAATCAACTTAATTCGGTTAATAGAGCGGTTTCCCAATGTTCTCGGGCTCCGATTCTGAATTTATTGGTAATGGTGATAGTCGTGGACCAAGGCGTATCGTTGGGGGAACATTTGGGAGAGAAAAGAGTCAAGCGGTTGAGAAAGGATGCTGGAGTTGACAGCTATTAAAATCGAGGACGAGATTTGACTGACTCACATATGACGTTTGTGCCGGTGAAACGAACCGGTTGCAGGGTGTCAAAGGAGTGCGGCCAATGCTCCGAAGTGGATGACAAATCTTCAGGACCAGCATATTCTCTGCAGTCTGAAGAAGGGGCGAGCAAAAAAAGAGTCCTGCAGTGGAAGGAAAATGTTTCTTTTTGACTAGTAAAAACAAGTAGAAATGCAGAAGAGCAAGAGCGATTTTTGCCTTATCAGCGGCAAGGAGCAAGGAGACAGCCCGAATGATACAATTGGTTGTACGCAGATATTCCTGATCAATCGTCAGAATGTATTTTTGAGACAGCCAGTTTACGGTTAAAATTCTCTTAATTTTCCCATTTTCCGAGGATTATTGCTAAATACTTTCTTCTTCCATGGCCTTCAGAAGTCCATGGCCTTCAGATTAACTGAAAATGTGTGGGTAACCCCGATCGACGGCCTCACGATTGCCTTCAGTTAAACTGACAGTGTATGGGGCCCTTTAGTTTCGTCGGAATAAGGCACTTCTGCTCCATGGAGAGTTGGAGTCGGGGACGATACTTTTCGGGGGTCGGGTTCACCTTGACTCGCCAGCGGTTGCACCAGTCCTCGACCTGAAAGGAATAGTTTTGCACATGGGAATGCGCTTTGGTGCTAGACGATTCTTTAGACAAAACTGCCACGTCATCTGCAAAGTGGGCTACTTTCACATGCAGTAAAGTAAATGTCCAAGCACACTTCCCTGCGGCACCCCAGCTCGTATAGCGTAAGACTTCGATAGGGCATCCTTGTATTTCACAGTGAACGTGCGGCCTTGAAGGTATGAGCGGACAACTCTGAAATACGTGTCAGGTAAGAATTCTTTCAATTTGTACAAAAGTCCGTAATGCCACACTCGGTCAAAAGCCTTTTCAGTGTCCAGGAACAGGCCAATGCAAGTATTCTTTTCCTCGTACGTGTCCAGAATCTCATCAACAACTCTATGGAACTACAGGGTGCGCGGAATCCGAACTGAGTATTTGGTAGCGCGCATTCCATGAGCGGCATGAGTTCAGCAAGAAGGAGCCTTTCAACAATTTTGGACAATAGGAAGTAGGAGACTAATCGGCCTATAATTCGCTGGGTTATTTTTGCGCTGGCCAGGCTTCGGTGTAGGAATAATTTGGGCGTGCTTCCACGTCTGCGGGTAGTGCGAGAGCCGTATTACCGAGTTGTAGATTTGCGTTAAGCACACTATTCCTTTCCTTGGCAGATTGACTAACAACGGTTTCGTAATTAGGTCATGCCCGGGAGCTTTTTTCGTTGGTAGCTTCTGTATAGCGGCAACGACTTGTTTAGGAGTGAACAACGGAGGCAGTCGCGATAGCTGGAGGGGTTCCATCCGCAAAGTCCTCTACCTGGCGACACCATTCGTCATTACTGCTGTGATACGGCTCAAACTGCGTGTAAAAGCGCTCCGCAAAAGTGTCTGCTTTCTCCTTTGGGGATGTAGCCCACTGATTGTTGTTTAGCTTGAGCGGAGGTATATCCGCGAAGCTCCTAGTGATCGATTTGGTCTTTTTCTACAGCGTGCCGTCTTGGAGATCCAAATTTGTCAGTTCGGCTTCCACGTAACTTGCGCAATTATCGTTGTGCGTACGTTTCACATCTCGAATAGAATTGTTGTACGCCGTTTTATCAGGAGGATATTGTGACTGTTGGCTTGGTATGGGTTTTCCCCCGAGGCTTTGTCTTTGATTCAATCTTATTTGCAGGATCGGTACAATGCGGTATGTTTGAATGGGGATATGTCCCAATGGTATCCCGTGTCATCTGGGGTTCCGCAGGGGTCCAAAGTTGGTCCTCCCCTTTTCTTGGTATTTATTAATGACTTACCGGATAGATTTACCTTGCTGCCGTTTCCTTGCCAAACATTTTTTGTTTGCGGACGATTTTACTATCCAAATGTCGTGCAATAAACTTGAGGGCGGGGCCCACTTGCTGGATCATCTGGATGCTGTGAATAATCAGGTTGAGTTGTGGTGTTCCTCGAACGGGTTATGCCTCAATCGTGGGAAGACGCAGAGCTTGCGGCCTTGCGTTGTCTGGTCGGAGTGATGAGACACCTATTAAGTTTTTGGGGTTCTGGTTAGACTCGAGGCTTTCATGGGGGGGGGGGGGGTGCATATTGACAGGTTATGCAGTAAGTTGGCGACTGGCGTGTTTCTTTTACGGAGGTTCAGGGATGTCGTACCAAAGGACGTTGTTAGAGCGGCCTACTTCGCGCATGTGCATTACCATTTGTCATACGGGACTATCCTTTGGGGTGCGGCTCCGGCGGCCATAAGAGCATTCAGATTGCAAAAAAAAAAGCCATAAGAATCGTGGCTGGTTTGGGCAAAGGTGAATCCTGTAGAGATAGTCTTAGGGAGTCAGGCATACTGACATTGTCGAGCTTATTTGTGCTCCAGGCCCTTGTTCTTGCCCATAGAGAGTTCCCTCTCATGGAGAGCGTTGGGGACCGCCATTGCTACGATACGAGGCACAAGGGTGATTTAGTCATGCCGTTCTCTCGTCTCTCAAGGGTGATGACGGGCTTCCGGGCTGTTTCGATTCGGCTATTTAACGCGATTCCTGGCTCATTCAGGACATTGGGTGCTTCTGAGTTTAAGCGCTCAATAAAGAGACACCTAATAAACAAAGCCATCTACTCACTCGAGGAGTTTTTTGACAGCTGGGAATAGACCTCAGGGTTTTGACTGTGATACCTATTTTGTATTGATTATTGTTAAAATGTATTTATTTTTAGTTAATTGAATTTGAAGTTGTAATGCCCGTTATGAGGTTTCTGCAATAAAGTGAATATTATTATTATTATTATTATTAATAACACCCCCAAAACCTACAACTCCAACGAAACCTCCCTGGCGCGTCTTCACTGATATTTATAGCCTTGGCAATTGCAATTTCGTGGCTACGTATCCTTCAAATCTCGAATCTATGACTATGACCACCGGCCTGCAATTTCCGCGGCTATTTAGCCCCGAAATGGGTTTTCAAAGTTCAACACTTCTCCCCTTCTAAAAGGCAATATTTTAAAATAATGCCTGGCGTACTGCCTATCAACCCTCCCCGTATACCATTAGCCTCTTTTTACCGACCCGGGAACTTTCCAATTAAGATGAAAATGAGAATGAAAAAAGGTGGGGATAATTCCACCCTTTCACCCTTCAAATCCCATTACTTCTCATCAATAATTTCAAAGAGTTAGCCCTTGTTTTAAAGTTGATCCTTCACCACCGGTTCTTACACGATTCATCTTAACTAAAAAGCACTGCTTCATCGCCGTTTAGCCCCTTTTAAGAATTGTGAACGTAGAAGAAAATCCTTCCGTAAAAGGAGGATATTCATCTTTCCAGAAATGGATATTTGAAATTGGAAAATCATCGTGGATGAGGTATTATAGGCGATGTTCCCTGTGTAACAATGAGAAATGAGGTGAGAAAATCAAATCCTTCTGTACAGGCTGTGTGAAAGAAGAAGTGAAAAAAAAAAAAGCCTCATGCAGAAATGTGTTCGATATTCCTATCCACTTTTCCCGCAGAACACCCCTCAGTTTCACATCGGAATCTCTTCATTGTGCCCTCGTCAACTACCCTCCTCGCCGTTCTGTCACTCCATTTACTTCTATTCCCCACCTCTTCTGGTCTCGTCCTTTAAAAGGCGAAAGATAACAAACCATCCCCCCACATCACCCAGCCGACACGTCCACCACCATAAACAGAATTTACCACCATTCCCATCACCTTTTTCCTCGGTCATTTCCCCAGTCTGTTGAAAATGGTCTTCCATAGTATTGAGAGTGTCACTTTTCCGAGAAGGAGAAAAATAGAGGGGAAAAAATCCATTATTGAACATACCTCACATCTCAAGTAAAGTCACTCGCCAGTGAAATTCAATTATGCTGGATTTGATCGATATGAAATTTCAAGTTTTTGTGGTCGCGGCAGTTGTGCTCGTGTACATTTTAAAAAGAATAAGGAGAGAAGCAGGTGAGATTGACTTTTTCGGGGGATTTTCCTGCAACCTTTTTTTTTTTGTTACTATTTAAATGCTTCTTTTAAAGTGAATTATTTGTTACATCGGTTTAAAAGGGTACAAAATAACAATCCTTCCCCCCTCCCCGCCAGACAATGGTTTTAATAAGACACGACAGCCCATTACGCCCGGGTATCACCCGGAATTAATTCAATTATCGTCACCATGTTCCCTTCAAACCACCTCATATCCATGAAGAGGAATCTTTGAGATTGTAATTTAGCTTGAACCTGTTGATCTGGAAGCGATTCTCAAACGAATTAATGATGTAATTGAAAGACAGAACTGTAAATGTCTACGAAAAGCCTTCTCTTGGGCAAACTGAATGGATGTCTAACAAGCAGACCTGCGAGAGAGAGAGAGAGAGAGAGTGAGAGAGGAATGACTTTGGTATTAAGTTGGAAGTTTCCTTTAGTCGAAAGGAAAGTTCTCTCCTACGCGCGCTTCGAGAAAATCCAATAAAATTCATTTGCAATATTAGTCCTTCCCTCATTTATCATGCATTGATTTTTCTTTACATGATAAAGGAGTGGTGTCATCACCTGATTTATGTACCTTTCGCAGTTTCGCGTCCGTTTCACTACAATTTTGCTTTTTTTTTAATAAATAAAAAAAAAAGTCCATGCTGATATACTTTTTCATTTATTTTTCAGGATGTAAAAATGGGATGAGTAAAATGGGAAAACTATACCTGGCAACTGAAGATGGGCGGGAGTTTGAATTAGACACTTGCGCTGATTCTGATCTCTTGTACCGTGAGTCATAACACATTGTTTTAACAACTAGAATTAAGTGAACACGAACGTTTAAACCGCTTAGTCCACAAAATATCATTTGCGGTTTTTCACTGAGGTGTTGATTAGGCTTGCTTGTGACTTGTTGTCAAGAGGAAAGAAAATATTCTTTGAAGCAACGCAATTAGTATAGCTAGATGGATTTAAAGTTTATAATTCATGATTGGGAGAGTTCAGTAAGGTCCTTCCTTTACCAAATTTCTTAATATTCATAGTTAAAAGTCTTTCGTAACTCCAACTTGGCTCAAGTAGAAACACTCGAGGAAAACGAACCGTGAAATTCAAGGCGCGATTAAAGTGTTCGTCGATATTGAAGTGACTATATGATGATGACGATGAGGGGGAGGGTGGCCTTTTTAAAATATGAAAAGACGGCTTAATAAATACGTTGCTTCACGTGCCCTATCCCCTTCTTTTTGAAATAACTTAATCATAACTTGAATCGTTTTCATGATGTTGATTCGAGTCAATCTTATACCTTTAGCTTTAATTACAGTTTTAACGCCCTCTTCAATACAGCGAACACGATTCTCAGACGATCGTATATAATACTGTAATATTGAATTCGCCAACAAAAACCAATTCAACTTGAGTGGTTCAGACCACTCAGCCCGAATTACGGATGTGACATGACTTAAATCCATTATCCAATTACCTCGCCCAAGAGAGAGAGAGAGAGAGAGAGAGAGTGATGAAGGTCAGGTGTCTCTTTCGGATCCCTTTAGAGGCCGACGGCCCCTCGACTTTCATCATTGTGTACCTCTCCATGCAGTCTCCAAAACGTCAAGGGGGTGGATTACCAAGATAATTAACGTCCCTTTCTGCTGCTCTATTATCTTACCTGTAGTTCGCGAGTTAATATAGCATTTTAGGTAAGTTGAGGGGTTGAAAATGACTATTACCCAAATAATTGATTTTATCAAATTAAACTGTCTCATCTTAGGCTACATTTGGATGTAAGAAACATTCTTTTTATGGAATTCACGCTTAAAAATTGTTTGAAATCTTTCGTGTCTTTTTTTTTTTTTTTTTTTTAAACAACACCCACGGGTAGGAGGGTTGCCCCCCCCCCGCACGGAACCCTAGGTAGATTATTGTGCCCCCCCCCCCTGGGTCTGTGGATCTAGTCCAGGAACTCCTTCCCTTCCCTCTGACAAGGTTTAGGAGGTCCTCGGCTAGAGTTTCGCCCGTCGGAGTACCCCCGTAGATACTGAGCCACTCGAACATGATGTGATAGGCGGTCTCGTCTCCTTCCCCACACAGTGCTACACATCGGGGACTCCGTTGCTACCCCGATGCGGTGTAGGTGGTAACGGAACTGGCAGAATCCTGTGATAAGGCCTACCACCGTTCTAAGGTTTTTCCGGCTAAGTCGGAGCAGTTTGCTCGTAAGCCTCCCTCCAGTCTCTGCCAGCGTACAGCCGTCTGGGCATTGACCCACTCGGCTATCGCGCCAGCTTCGGGCCAGTGAAGTCTCTACTCGAGCCCACCCTGGCCAAGAAGTCCGCCTGCTCGTTCCCGTTAGATGGTGTCGTGTTATTAGCGCGCGTGCTTTTAGCGCGCAATGAAATAATCGTGTCATTAGCGCGCACTACCTGTAATAACACCTTTGTCAAACTTAATCCCATCACTGCTTTCATGAGAGAGACTTGCATTTTTCCCTTGTTCGTCAAATTCTGTTCCTACTTCTTTCTTTCTCACCTTCCCACCATCCACACAGAAATTAATTTAACGAAATATGTAGGTGATCCATTCATTTGAATTCAATTAATACTGTGCACCTTGGCGAGAAAGCGAGTGTTTGCTGAGCTTGGGGCTCACAGTTACAAAAAATCAATAATTCTCGGCTAAAATTAGGCAAAATGCTAATTCACGACTAAAATTTAGAAAAATTGCTAATTCGTGGCTATTAAATTGAGAGAAAGCCAGCAGGCAAAATAATATGTAAGATAAGTTTAAAGGTCCGATGAAAGACTTTTTAAAAAATCAAATTTATTTTTTACAAGAACTCTTACGCGAGTTAACTACTACAACTTGAATTGAAGAATGAACCAAGAGAAAGGAGGGGACAGTTGTTTTAATAGATCGGAATGTTGAGGTTTGCAGTTTCCACGTTCTGTAATAAAATATTGAAAAGAAAAAGGAAAAGAATTATGATGGGCGAAGGGGTTGGCGTCAGCGTGTCCCACGGTGTAGCGGAGTGGTTTTGATGAACGTAATTCCTCCACCCCCAGATGAAGCATCCGTCGATGAAGGAGGCTGGGTGGCGGATCGAGTCAAAATTTGACAGTTGCTTGCTCTTAGGCTGGTCCATGCCCAGAGAATGGCTCCAATGGATAGAGCGACGAGAATAACGATGGTCCAGACGTTTAGAGAATAAGTGATTGAGGGTTCTCGAAGAATGGGGGTCATCGAGCTGATAGATTGGTGAAGAGATTCCAAATGGTGCAACTGGATTGAGAATTTCGGAGGTTCAAAGTGATCAGAGAATTCCGTGCGGCTGATTAAAATTGGGTGGCCATGGTTTTCACTTTCATGTTTTAGTTCCAAGTCCTTGTAGAAGAATTTGTCCGCGCCGGGTTTTAGTAGGAAAATTCCTTGTAGGGGTTTGGTTGACGTTTCTTTTGAATTTTCAATTTTTATGATGTCCGGTTCAGGGAAGGCGACGAGATACTGCCCCAATTCGGGTACCCAAGTGATTGAATTCGACTTAAACTGGAGAAGCGTGTGTGGGCAGGCTTCCAAATTTCGATGAAGCAAAATGTTAGCTTCGCAACTGATGTTGTTGTGAGATATCAAGTTAGATGAGCATAAATAGCCTTGTGGAAGCTGGGCCCCACATTTGTTTGATAGGGGTATAATTTTTTAGGTTGATTTTAGAAGAAAGCGTGTGTTAGGAATCAGACTGATAAATTCGGAGTTAACTTTAGAGGGCACTGAGTATAAATAGTAAAGTTCATAACTGTCTTCTGCAATGAGTGGCAGATCTAAATAATAAACTATGGTGTCTTGGATTATTTTACAATTAGTATATAAGAGTTTTTCATATTCAAAGATGTTTTCGTACGTGACATCTAGTGGTAATCGATGTCCATAATGTTGGGATATTTTCTTTAATTCGACGAAAAGTTCTTTAGGTGATATAATGCTAGGGTGTAGAATATTAAGCTTACAAAAAGTTAAGGAGTTTTCAATATCCTGCACTACATTTAGAATAATATTGTACAAGGTTTGTAATTGGTATAAAGTATCTTGATAGTGCCGAACTTCCAGATTTTCATTAACCGTTTTACTTAACTGTAACATTTTATTCCTAAGTTCATTACTATTTTCTTCAATTAATCTAATCGTACTATTAAATTCTCGGATAATTTCCGAATTTATTGAGAATTGCATACTTAATTGTCGTTCCAGGCTATTTTGATTGGCCTGCAACTTATTAAAAATACTATCTAATCTTTCCCCGTCATTTACATCTAGGTTTCCTTGGGCACTTAACACATTTTTCCCAACGGTTTTAAATGAGTTGAATTTATTTTTGATCAAATTGAAGTCTCTATCTAAATTATTGAGCTGAGATAGAAGGTCGTTTAAATGAAAATAATGCACCAAGGTGTGAATCGATGTCTGAATTTTAGCATTTCCTAATTTTATTGGTATTATCCCATTATTGACAGTAATGTTTCTTATTTCTATTCCTCGGGAGAGTCCACTGTTGAGGAGGTAGAAGATGACCCTGTAACACGTTTAATTGTGTTTTTATTACCTGCTCTCCTGGGCCTTTTAATGTTTGAGAGGTGTATATTGTCTCGAGTGTTAGGATGTCTTTGTAGTATTTTGGCAGTTTTCCTGTCTTTGTTTATCGAAATTATGGTTTCTTTCTGAAATTTGTTTTTTGTTTTACTCATTTTTTGCTTATTTTTTACGTATACTTCGGGGGGAATTTCTGGCAATTCTTCCTTGTCCTGATTGACACGACGTAGTACCTTTTCCTTGGCTTCTCTATTAATGTTTTGAATTTTCTCGTACAATATTTTAGTTTTTTCACGATGGTTACTGATATAATCGTTAACTAATTTACGCTCAATGTCCATTTCGAAAATCGGGTTTGATTCAACGTGGCCATGAAGTATTTCAAAAGGGGTTAATTTGGTGACGGAGTGGATGCTATTATTATAGGCCATGACTGCATAGTTCACTTTGGCTTCTATGCCATCAGTTTTAAATTCTTCTCTGTTATTTAATATTCTTATATGCTCTATCAGAGTGGAATGGAATCTCTCCGCAATTCCGTTGGATTCTGGATGCTGGGAGCTGACAAAATGGATTTCGATTTTATGGAGACTCAATAATTCTTTCACTAGCGAGTTATTGAACTCCAGCCCGTTGTCTGACACAGTTGTTTTAGGTAATCCATATTGGAAAAAATATTTGACTAATTGATTCACGACTTCAATTGCTTGTCCAGAATTCACTTTGTACACCTGTACGAATCTGGAGAATGTATCGATTATAGTTAAAAATTTGGTTTTAGATAAAGTAATGCTGTCTACGTGAACTATTTCAAAAGGTTTACTGGGGTTAGGTGTCAAATTCATTTCTAATTGAAGGGGTGCTCTATCGTACTTAGTCTTTAGACAAATATCGCATTTGTTAATGAAATCCTGAATTGAACTCCTCATGTTTGGCCAATAATACATTCGCCTGATGTTATTGTACGTCTCTTCGATTCCTCTGTGGTTAGTTTTTCCCACATGGTAATTATCAATAATTTCTTCCTGATCTTTCTTTTCAAGTACGTCGACTAATTTTTCTGTGAACTTCGTTAAGGATATTTGAGATGTCGTAAAGTTTTTCATCACGACGGCTGTAAACTTTTCATAAAAATCGGTTTCAAAATATAGCCCATATTTTATGTTTGGGATTACGAATTCCTTAATAAAATTAATTACATCATTTTCAAAACTACTTTCCGAAATTTCTACTATTATACGGGTCTTTACATTAAACAACTTTATAACTTTTACCTTCTTAGGATTGTATTTAACTAAGGATAAAATAACTTGATTGGTTCCAAAGTTAACGGGACCATCTACAATTGGTATCGTCACCAAAGTATTTCCACCATAGTTAGAATGTTGAGTGTTACATTCTTCTGGCTCTTCTTCTATTAATTCTATACTATCTTGGTCGTCAGGGGCGTTCACAATCATTGACTCGGTGTCATTACCTACATCTGGGTTGTTAGTGAAAAATTCCCTCACGGCTTCAGAAATTATTCGATTTGTTTCATCTTCAAGATTTAAATTTTGAGTTTGTGTTTCGTGCACATTTAGTTCAATTCTGGAAAGAGCGTCCGCATTTTTATTTTGACAGCCTCTCTTGTAAACTATATCGTAATCAAATTCTTCTAATTTGAGGCGCCATCGAACAAGTTTTGAGTTGGGTTCTTTCAATGAAAATAACCACTGTAGGGGACGGTGATCTGAATGAATTTTGAATTTTTTCCCAAACAAGCAAGGTCGGAAGTATTTTGTGGCCCAGACTATGGCCAAGAGTTCCTTTTCAATGGTGGATAAATTGGTTTCTGATTCATTTAGAGTGCGACTGCGTACGCTACAGGAAGATCGTTGTTTTTTGTTTGACTCAAAACTGCACCTATGACTACATTACTTGCGTCGGTGGTTAGATTAAAGGGTACAGAGAAATCTGGGTATTGTAATATGGGTTCATTAATTAATAGGGTTTTGCAAGTATTGAAGGCTTCTATATAATCTGGGTCCTGAATATTGATAGTGGTTCCTTTTTTTAAACGTTTGGTTAATGGTTTGGATAGTAACGCGAAGTTTTTAATGAATTTTCTATAGTAACCTAATAGCCCTAAAAATGCTTTTATTTGTTTGGTATTTTCTGGTATAGGGTATTTCTTTATTGCCTCGATTTTGTCAGGGTTGGGTTTTACGCCTGCGGGTGTGACGATGTGACCCAAGTATGCTACTTCTTTCTTTAAAAACTCGGTTTTGTCCAATTGGACTTTAAAATTTGCTTTTCGACGTCTCTCGAAAATGTCTGCTAGTCTCTGGATGTGCTCTTCTAAACTAGTACTGAATATTATTATGTCATCAAGATAGACTACACAAGTTTCGTTGGTAAGCCCTCTTAAAATGTGGTTCATCGCTCTCTGAAATGTTGGTGGGGAGTTTTTTAGACCAAAGGGCATACGGCAAAACTCGTAGTGCCCATTTTCGGTGCTGAAGGCTGTTTTTTGGATACTGTTTTCTTCCATTTCGATTTGGTGAAATCCAGAGGCCAAGTCGGGGGTAGAATAATACTGAGATTTTCCTAATTTATCCAGTTATTCCGTAATATTCGGTAAGGGAAACTTATCGTCAATGGTTTTCTGATTCAGTAACCGGTAATCTATTACAATGCGCCATTTCCTTTTCCCGGAGGCGTCCGCTTTCTTGGGGACCACCCATATGGGCGAGTTCTGCGGTGAGCGTGAGTTTCTTATTATTCCTTGTTTTAACATCTCATTTATTTGGTTTTTTACTTCTTCTCGATGGACTTCCGGGTATCTATAATTTTTGGTGTACACCGGAATTTCATCCGTTGTGCGGATTACATGCTTTACTTGGTTTGTGAAGGTCAATGTGTTCCCTTCTAAATGAAAAATATCAGAATATTTTTTTACCAATCCGACACATCAAACTTGACCTTATTCAAATTAAACATATTAAAATTAGAGGTGTTCCTCAAATTTTCAGGAGCAGTCTCATAATTTTCTAATGGTTCAACTAAAAATGGTTCACTCAAGCACAAATCAATAGTTTCCTCAAGAGGATTAAGTACACTGCAAATTGCTTCGTTATTTTCAACTTTCACTGCACACTCAGGGATTTCCATTCCCTGAACAATTTGACAGGGCAAGATCGCCATGCCGTTCTTAATGTTTTTGATCGGGGCTTTGATAATTTTTTCCGTTTTGGCTTCAACCACTTGTGATTGAACAGGAGGGTTAACCGATATGCCCTCGGTTTCACCGTTGTTCAAATAAAATATCTTAAATTCCTTCTTAGGAGTGACTAACTTATGGTTGACAAAATCTAGTTTAGCGCTTAAAGATTTTAGATTATCAATACCTAACAATAAATCAAATTCGTCGTGAAACTTAAATAACAAAAATTCTAGCTTAATGTTTCCTTCACCATTAGGGCTTGGTGAATTCAAGAGAGTACTGAACCTTTCTTTTGAAATACCATGAATGGTTTTGACCTCGAATGGGTTTGAAATTAAAGGGGTTTTATAAAAAGCGTAAACCAGGTCGGGATTACCAAAGGATCGTGTGCTACCCGTGTCAATCAGAATTTTGAACTTATTATTTGGATCAATTATATACGGGAGCTCGTTAAGTTTTTTATCAAGCAAATTCATCACGTAGTGTTCGTTTCCTGCGAAGGGCCCTCGCATAAAAAATAGTCCTGGTTGTTTGACAAATTTTCAGCAGGTTCCGTTACTAAATAGTTCGCGCCTCCCTCGGCTATGCCAGTAGTCATTTGGTGGAACTGATTACCCACTCGGGAGTTTTGAACGGAAATGCTCATGGGTTCTGGACCCTGAATTTGGGGTACTCTCGGGACGTATTGATTGTATTGATTATTTTGTCGGTGACCTTGGTCACGATAATTGTTAAAGTTTCTGTTTTGGTTAAAAGGAGGTCGATTGTTGAATTGTTGTGGGCGCATAAAATTTGACTGAAAGTTTTATGGACGCATAAAATTGGAATGAAAATTATTCGATCCGAATTGTTGCAATTGTTTGTGAAAATTGGGTTTTTCAAATTTCTTCTGTGCGTTGACCACAGGAGAGGAAGTTTTGAAAATTGGAATGTGGTACTGGAAGTCATTTGTTAACATATTTAACGCTTCATCCAAATCTGCAGGGTTTTTCGTCCTCATCAGTGAACCTAACGGCTCTCGAAGCCCGCTTAACAATACTCTTAAAGCATATTTTTGAACATATTGACACCAGGATAAAGCGTTATCCGGCTCGCGATTTTTGATATACGAAATTTGTAGGCTTAATAGTTCACTCAATTTGTCAAAAAATTGAAAAGGAGTTTCATTCTGGGATTGTTTTAGTTGAGACATTTCAAAATTAAGGGTGAAGCAATCCCTTTTGTCGGAATATGCGTTTAGAAGTATTTGTTTCAGGTCGTCCCAGGTTTCATAATGAGAGTTATAAACAATGGTGGCTGCCTGGCCTTTTATTTTTGACAAAATCGAGTTCAGTAGTAACTCATTTCTCCCATCGGGATTTTCGGCTGTATAAAATCTCGTTATTAGCTGAGCACTAATTTCTAAAAATCGGTTAAGGATTTCTGGTTCCCCTGAAAATTCCGGGATTGTCTTCAGATAATCATTAAAAGCGATAGCGTTGGCCATTGTAACTGTTACTTTTTATAAAAATTAAATTGACCGAAATATTTAAAATGTGTGGTTAACTTGATTTATTTACTGATCTAACTAAATTTGAACTTAGAGTAATCTTATGCTAAGTATTTATCAGTCTGATTTTTGAAATTTAATTTGAAATTTCTACTCACAAGACCGATTTAGACATCTGGTTTTTCTTGATATCCCCTCAAGAGTTTGCCAGTGGGATCACCTTCCGTGTAGAGTCTTTGTCGCGTATTGGTTTAAAGTTCTCGTCCGGGTTCACGTCGCGGAACCCCGAAAGGACTTAAAAGTTGGTAAATCTTTGAAAAGAACCGAAACAATATGCTCTTATTTCGTCCAACACGTCCTACCCAACTGCGCCAGATAAGTTTAAAGGTCCGATGAAAGACTTTTTAAAAAATCAAATTTATTTTTTACAAGAACTTTTACGCGAGTTAACTACTACAACTTGAATTGAAGAATGAACCAAGAGAAAGGAGGGGACAGTTGTTTTAATAGATCGGAATGTTGAGGTTTGCAGTTTCCACGTTCTGTAATAAAATATTGAAAGGAAAAAGGAAAAGAATTATGATTGGCGAAGGGGTTGGCGTCAGCGTGTCCCACGGTGTAGCGGAGTGGTTTTGATGAACGTAATTTGTATATAAAGCTGGGAAGACCTTAATAATACACATAAGGGTCTAATCGGTGTCTATAACAGAGTAAAACGCCAATTAGCGAATACATTACGAATAACGCAAAAAAAAAAGCAGCGACAATTGATAAAAATCACTAATTCACAGCTAAAATTAACGAAAACGCCAATTATTGGCGGCTAACGCAGACAAGATGCGAAATTGTTGCTAGAATCGAGATTTATCGCTAATTAACTGCTACAAGATTGAGAAAAAGCTGCGATGAATCGCTCAGCAGGCGCAGCTATTATTTCAGAAATCGCCAATTAACGGTTTCTAGAGGCAACTTCGTGGCTAACTTTCTCTACTAACTTAAATTTTTGGTTTTAAAGCACTGATTAGCGGGTAATATTAAGGAAAATAGCTCATTTGCCTCTAAAATTAAGGAAAATACACCAATTCTTAAGGCAACCAGCACGACCAGGTATCTGAAGGCGAGTGCGCTAATACTAAAATAAAGAAAATGCGCAAGCCATAATTTTTTTTTAGACCATTAATTCGAAGCTAAACTTGAGAAAGCGTGCTGATCTATGGGCAAGTACGTGACAAAATTTTTAGTAAAAGTACTAATATTTGCGGCTGATGCAGAGGAAAAGCGCTAATCCCTAGCTAAATGCGACAAAATCACGAATTTGCGGTTCAAAAATTCTTAAAAACGCGAAATCACGGCCATACTTGAGAAAACCCCGCTAATTCGAGGCAATAAAATTGAGAAAAAGCAGCGATAAGAATCACTCAGCAGGTTCGTCGCGGCTAAAATTAAGCGCTAATTCACGGCTAACATTTTAGAAAATATGATAATCCACGGACAGTTTGAGAAAAAAACCCAGAAATGGGAAAAAATGCTTAAAATCGGCTAAGGTTGTCAAAAAGCACTAATTCGCAGCTAAAATTAAATGAAAAATCATTTTTAGAAAAGTCGTTGATTCCCCGAGGCCAAAAATTGAATAAAAGTGCTAGGTACTTCGCGGCTGAAACTAGGAAAATAAATTTCTGCTAAAATTGAAGAAAAAAAAAAAAACTGCTAATTTTTAGGATAAAACGCTCACTCGTGCCGAAAATTGATAAAAACGCTAATTCGCAGATTAAAAAGAGAGAATTCGTGAATTCACTGTTAAAATTGAGTTAAAGCAGTGATTTTCGCCTAAAGTTGAGAAGTGATTCACGACTATAACTGAGAAAAACATTTTCATTTCCCGGTAATAATTTAGATAAGCGCTCATTTTCAGCTAAAATAGATTAAAAGCGTAATTCCCGCCTAAAGTTGACAAAAGGCACTCATTTTCAGCTTAAAATGGTGAAAAACAATAATTTTCGCGGATCAACAAGAGAAAAACTGCGAATTCACGGCTAAAATGCAGTCGAAACTGTACCGAAAAAGGACCCACTCACCCTCTAGAAGATGTTCGCCCTTTAAACTGTCAATTTCGCCCCGGGAACCGACATACTTGTGACTTGTTGGAAACTGTCTTCTATTTCCTCACCTCACACATAGCAAAAGACCCCCCCAAACTGTGATTACTAAGGATTTTTAATAACCCTTCACCGGAAACAGTCGAGTACTTGAAACTGACTGTCAAATTCGCCCTTGAAACTGTCAATTTTGTCATATAAAGTTTAAATTTCGAAACGGTCCTATGAATGTCAATTTCACCGTTCTGAACTGTCCCATACAAGCCCGGAGCTCACTATCGGAGCAGTTAGTGCTTTAATAGCAGCCTGGCTATCCGTGAGAATACGTATACGGGCATTTTGCTCGTTCCTACGTATATTCTCAGCAGCACAGGCCTTGATTGCGTAGACTTCGACTTGGAAGACCGATGTGTGTACCCCCAGAGGTGTAGACAGACTCCATTCGGGTTCCACCCCGTACAACCCCGAGCCAGACCCGTTATTCGTTTTAGAACCGTCTGTAAACTACAACCGCTCCTTGTGATTTCTTTTCGCCACCTGCCCCTCATCGTACACAAGGCGGACGGAGAAAGGACAGCGTTCACCGAGGGTTCTGGGCATGATGTCCGGCATCTGGGTCCCGAACCGTGTCCAGGATCCCAGTGTGGGTCCTCCTGGAATTAAGGTTCCTACCCTTCCATAAACCACCCCATTTATGCCTTAGTGCCAACATTGCCACCGCCCACTTGATGAAGATATCAAGCAGTAGGAGTGGAGTGTATAGCCCCAGTGAACATCAGGCACGCTCGTCTCTGATTACCAGTGAGGGTATTTTGGCCTCTTTCTAGTGAAGGCCACTAGGTTGGTCTTGTCAGGGTTTACATTCAGCCCTTCCTTCCCACAATAGTCCTTCACTATATTCAATGCTGACTGAGTCAAGTCCGACACCACCACGACATGTCGCCCTCTAATGACGATGACAATATTGTCCGCGTAACCCTGGACATAGAACCCGTTATCAGCCAACCGCACCAATAAAGAATTGGCCACCATGCCCCACATTCTGGGTGACAACCCCCCCCCCTTTACCCCTTCTTTACAGTCACCTCCAGGGATTCCCCAAGGAGCGTGGCCGTAACTGTTCTGCTTTCAAGCAGTACCCTTAACAACCTAGCATGTCCTGCAGCTTCAATAACCGAGGATATAGAGGTATTGTCAATGGCACCTTCTATGTCCAGGAAGATCCCCACCTCAAGTTCCTTGTGCTCTAGAGTATCCTCCAGCCTAGCAACCAGCTGGTGTAGTGTCGTTTCGCAGGACTTAGCCTGCTGGTAGGCAAATTGACCTGGGTGTAGTGGCCTCGAAGGGAGGCAGCTTTCCCAGGTATGCCTACCCACCAGTTTTTCCAACGTCTTCAAAACGAAAGATGTTACACATATGGGTCGATACGCCAGTGCATATGACGAGCGCCCCGGCTTAGGAATAAACCCGTGCTTTCTGCCACACCTCAGGGATTCTGCCCCATTGCTAGGCAAGCCCTGAAGATGCAACACAGCCGTCTGGCAACCTCCGCCGCCCCCCCTCCTGCAGGAGTTTGAGGATTATGCCGTCCGGCCCAGGAGCTTTGAAAGGGGAAAACGAGCCAACGGCTCACTGTACCCTTCCTATTGTGACCACCTCCCTAGCCACATGTCAGTCCACTCTTGTCGTCCTCATTCGCGAGTGCTCCAAGGGCGGTATGGACGATACCACCCCCCACGGCCTCCGGAAAGTGCACCCCTGTCAGGGTCGCCAACGTTTCCGACGCCGTCCACTTTCATCAGTGTGCCAACGGGATTCAGCGGGTCCTTGGAGAGAAGGCACTGAAGGACCGAGGAGGAGAATCCCCTCCAGGACGCTCTCTTCGAACTCCTCAGCCCCCGCCGATACTCCGCCAGCTTGGCCCTGTCGCGGACTGTTCGATTAAATAGCATCCGCGATGCTTTTGTCAACCCCTCGAGCTCCTCATTCTACCAGGAAAAATTCCTGGTCGATGAGCGCGAGCTCAAGGGAGTATTTGCTATTGGGTTACCAGCACCTCCTGCAACTCCTGTGCTGCTTTCTCAATCGCCATCTCGTAGGTCCAGCCCGCCCCCGAAACCAAGCCTGCCATTTACTTTCTCTGCGAAGCCTCCCCTATCCGTCTTACGAGGGTTGTAGAAGGTCTCGCGTATCCTCTCCACCCCCCGGATCACCACGATGACATACCTGGGGTCCGAGAACGATGGAGCCTCGGACACACTCCAGTTCCTGAGCCTACCGGCCAGTAAGGAAGTAGATAAGGTGAGGTCGAGGACCTCCCTCCTACTTGATGTTACAAAGGTGGGCTTATTGGCCCTGTTCAACACGGATAAATCACTAGTTGCCAGGTACTCAAATAAGGACTCTGGAGTTTGTGTTGGTACTGCCCCCCATACCAAGTGAAGGGCGTTGGCATCCACACCGATAAACCGTTGTTCGCCATTGCTCCTGCAGGCGTCGACCAGGTTGATCACCTCCCTCGGTGGCAGGCCCTGATCGCTATCGCCAGAAAAATACACCGAGGTCGCAACAAGGTGCTCCCTCGTGGCCCCCGCCTGGTAGGCCTGGTAGGTCAGCCTGACAGCTACCGCGTCCCTGAAACAGAACTCGTTAACCGTCAGCGCTCTCAATCCGTTTCTCACGATGCATGCACGTGGAGTATCGACAAATCTACAATAAATTGACTCACCTCCAATGCCACTCAATCCCGCCACTTGTCCCCTTGAAATCCTTGACCCGCCCAGCTTCTGGGACTTGCATCGATAATGTATTCACGGCTGTTCTGGTTCTGTCGGGTCATTTATGCTTGAGGCTGTCAATAAAGCAAGTCAGCTCCTAAATAAAGGATGCCAAGGGAAAATGCTTCCGATTGTTCAGCGCCAGTAGACTGACACATTTTGCGTCGGTCATGAAAATGGTCAGTTGGACTGAATTATACAGCTGCCATGAACCTGAAGCTGCAATCGCTGTATTTTTGGACGTCTTTTGCCAGGCATTCGAATATTGTTTACGTCGGAATCGTGGCACGATCTCGGCCATTGCCAAGCTGGTGAAGGATTGCCTCGACGATTTGGAGAGGTGCCAAAGGGCAAATCTGGCTCTTTTTGACATGTCGAAGGCCTTCGACTCGATCGACCTCAGGGTACTATTGGTAAGCTTCAGAGGTATGGTTTTTCGAGCTCCACGATTTGTCTAATACAGTCATTCGAGACCGGCCGCCAGGAGAGTGTCTTCGTCAACGGGATCTTCTCCTCGCTGTGACTGATCCCCTATATGGAGTGCCTCAGCGCTCGTCATTATGCCCTGTCCTGTTCATTATTTATACATTGATGATCTCCCGGTGAACGTCATGACTCTCCTCCGGGAAGTCTCGTGTTACTGCTACTCAGATGACCTCTCTCTGCGCTTTGGGTTGGGGGGCGTTGGAGTCGTTTTCTGAGTCGCTTGCAGTACTCTCGTCCTCGGTCTCCGCATGGTGCGGGGCAAACGGCCTGCGCATCAACACGAGGGAAAGACTCAGTCACTGGTGGTTTCAGGGGGACAGGCGCTCTCCAGGTGCTTGACGGTAGCCTGAGCTGGCGCTCCCAAATTGACAGGTTGTCCGCTGTGATTTCAAGGAAATTGTTCCTGTTACGGAAATTAGTGGGACAGGTTCCTCAAGAGGTACGGCGTCTCGCATATTTCGGGCACATCCACAGCCTTTTGTCCCACGGTGCGATTGTTCCACCGCACCGTTGTTCCAACTCCAGTCACGCGCTGAGTATCTTCAGGTCCCGGAAGAGGGTCATTCGCATAATCGGGGGGCTTACGCCCACATGCCTCGTGCCTCCAAGCTTTTTTGAAGCTTGGAATTCATCCGCTCCCCTGCATATTCATTCTGCAATGTCTGATATTATGTGAGAAACGCGCTGCAGGAATTTAAGAAGGTCTCTGAAAATTCATGGGCATGACACGAGGGGAAGAGCGCACCAATAGTTGTGGACTTCACAGGGCTGAGTAAGGCGAAGAGCAGTTTTCCGAGGTTGGCGATTGTGCTGAGGTGGTCTGGCAGCTTCTGGCGGGCAGATTCCGGGTGATTATCAAGAGAGCCTTGGCGAGTCATTGTTCTTATTCAATCGACGAATTTTCGGCCTGTGATATTAGTTACGTATGATCGTTGTTGTTATTGCTGTTGTCGTTGTTCGTTTTGTTCCGTGTTGTTAGTTATATCTAGTTGTAGCTATAACTAAAAACCAGACGATTGTATACCAAAAACGGTCACTCAATAAATAAAACATGAAACTACATATAACGCTGGACCCGGGGGAGCCTGCTTCAAACTCCTGTGGGGTTTGTAGCCAAAAAAGGTGCGGCCTATCCGAACTGATGCACCCCCCCCCCCCAAAGAAATAAATGGATACATTTTATTTGATCTGCGTGCTTGCTGCTTTTCTTTGTGTGAAACTTTTATTAGTGAAAATAAGTCATGTTTTCACTAGCATCCAGCATTATAATGTTAAGTTTCAAACGAAGAAGCGTTTTTAAGGGTTTTAAAACCAGGGGAAACATCCCAAACAAAACCTTTATTTTGTTATGCACAAATAACTCCGACTCTTTTAGATGAATAAGCGATGTAAGGCCGTTTGGTCTCATGGTGAATAGCTAAGTGACTAAAAACTGAAGGTGGTTAAGCTGGTTGAAGGAGAGGAATTTAAATATTCCCCGTTGGCTCGTACGTAGTCAACTATAGTCAACAAGGCACTCATTAAAATTACCGTGAAAGCATTCTCTCAAATTGGGTGGGTGGGTGGGGGGGGGGCGAGGCTTTCGGCGATTTGAAATGTTGGAATCTTCTGTTCCTGATTGGTGGGTTTTCAATTTCAATTCTGGGAGGTTACATTCGGAAGTGATTAAATAATTAACGGTTGAGTAAACAGCATGCAACGTGTTGTATTTTGAGTTTTAAACAATTCGGCCAATCGTGAAGGAAAAGAGAGGAACATATTGATGAGTTGAACAGGTCATTAAAAGCGCGTTTAGGTGTGGGGAGGGGTTGTCGAGTGAGGACATCCAAGAAGAAAAATAGGAAATTAAAAGAGGCGTAACATTATTTTGCGAGAGAGAGAATATAACAATTGTATAGACAGTGGTGGGTGTGTGTATGTCGTGGGGGCAGGGGTTAAGGGTCCTACGTCCAATTATCTTATTTGTATTGTTGAGGTGAAGAGCGCCGAACGATGTTTTCTAATTGTAACCTCGATAAATCCGTACTCTGCGCCCTATAACGTCTTCCATACCCATTGTTCTCGCAATAACGATTTATATTGGGAGAACTCCCGAATGAGACTCACTCCTGTTTGCGCGCGTCAATATAGGGTTGACACCATTGACGGGCTCAACATTGACTTAACACTCGTGGGAACTGCTCACTCGGCTTCAACATTTATGCTCTGGTTATCAGCGCTTAATACGAACAATGTGATTTGATGTGACGCTCAACCAAAATTCAGCCTTTTCCCTCGCTATAATACTCGTTGAAGCGAAATAGCCCCGTACATTTAATGCGGTGTGGACTCCATGTAATCAGAATTTCCGTCGGATAAAATTATTCATTTGCAAGCTCCACTTCCACAGCTTTACACTGATACTAACTAAATATTTGCATTATTTCAAAGTTAACGCCCTTTTGAGCTGGTCTGAGAGCGCCTCTTCTGCCCCGTATTATAAAAAGTTTGATCCGGCCAAATATTGTAGTACCAGGATAAAACCAGAAGTAAAAACATAAAAATTGAGTTGTTTTGAGAGCGTGCAACTCATTAGAACTTTACCTATGGACGATAGACTTACTTTTTCAGATTCGAAAATTATTTGTGGTAGAAGGGAACGTAATTTGTGAATCGAAAACAAGAACAGTTGAAGCAGTATTTAATTAGGAGCCCGTGACTCCCAGTCCGCGTGGGCTACGGGCACAAATCGATAACCCTGTATGTATATGATTGCGTTTAAATAAGGACACTGAGTGCATTCCGACAGGAAAAGCTTTCTATATAAAGCGGGGTCAAAAGTCGTGCGAAACTGAAACAATATTTTGATGATGAATAAAAGATAACACAAAGAAGAAGTGTCAGACTATAACAACTTCTTTAAGTCAATAAGGTTGCTTTGTTCTTGTTATCGAATTAGCAGCCCGAAGAAAATAGTGAAAGATACGGTCCGCCCTCGCACTTGTTGACAGTTATGAATGAGCTGTAAAGAAGGGCGCCTAGTCTTGTTTTCCCTTGGGGGTTTCGCTTTTATATTTTTCCTCACAAATGCCTTTGCTTCACTCTCGTGTGGTAAAGCCGGACAATGGCTAAACAAGAAAGAGTATGGCTGAGGAGTGTGACTGAATAGTAGGTCCCCGCGGAGGAATCAATATACTCGTGTGGAAAATTCTGGGCTTCTTAGTACCGTTAGATACAACCTAAGGACTGGATAAACTGAAGACTTTCGCGTCGTAAAAAAAGCTTGACTGGCTGATCACGCCTTTTTTTTTTTTTTTTTTTTGAGGGCTCGGACGGTCTCCCAACTCCGAAGGTGCCAAAAGCCTTTCGGCCCATACACCATACCCACTTGGGACCCGGACTCGGGAGAGCCTAGTACGGCTCCTCAAACCTATTTATTCTTTCCAGCAAACTCAGGAGACGGGTCCCATTCTCCTTTGAGAAGCTAGGGAAGGGTATCCTATCGTCACCAAAAATGGTGTATCTGGCCGCCGCGTAGTCGTCACACTCGCATACGACGTGCTCCGCGGTTTCTTCAGCCTCCCCACACCTTTCGCAGTCGGGCTCCCCTACTGCCCCCATGATTGACAAAAGCCTATTAAGGGCGTAATGCCCTGTATACATCCCTACTATCCGCCTAAGCTTAACCCGTGTTAGTCCCAGCAACCATGCCGAAGCTTCCTGGTCTTCCTCATTGATTCCCAGTTTTGCTTGCCGGCACCCGGGTTCAGTCCGCCATCTCCTCAGAGCTTGGTCCCTGGCCCAGGCCCTTATCTCCCTCAAGACCACCCTGCGGGCAATGCCCACCGATGGTTCAGGTCCTATTACCGGCTGGTCCGCGCCACGCTTGGCCAGCTCGTCTGCTTTTTCATTTCCCTGCCATCCTCTATGACCCGGGATCCATCCCAACGTTAGGGAGTTCCCTTCACCCTGGAGGTCCCGTATCCCTACTCTGCAACTCGCCACGGCCGCTGAGTCCACCACGGGTTTGGTGATCGCCCCCAGCGCCGCCCTGCTATCAGAGTAGATACCGATCGCCTTACCTGTCACTTTCCGCTTCGATAGCTCCCGAATACAAGCATCGATCGCTACCACCTCGGCCTGGAAAACTGTGGTGTGTCCCCCTAGCGGGATACTTATTTCCACCCCCAGCTCCGGCACGAAAATTCCAGCTCCGGTCGGCCCTTCCTGACCCTTCTTGGAGCCGTCCGTATAACACACCAGCTCCCCTTGCCGGGATTCCCAACCTTCCTCTCTCATGATGACTCTCTGTTTGATTTTGGTCGAGAAGTCATTCCTTTTAACCACGTAATCCGGCCTAAGTGCCGAGGACGGGGATACTCTGTTTAGTTCCCCTTCCCAGTCCCATTGGCCCAGCCTGGCCCGCTTTAGGCCTCCCCGGCATCCCAACCTGTAGGCAACTTCAAGTGCCCGACCCTTGACTTCAATGTCCAAGGGCTTCAGGCCTAGTAATCTTTCCATGGCCCTCGTAGGGGTTGTCCGGAATGGCCCCAAAATCGCCAGGCAAGCAAGCCTTTGTATTTTTGCGAGCCTATCCGCCCCCCCTACCTTCACTCTCACCCTCCACCATGCGACCGCCCCGTGCAGGATGCGCGGTCGGATGATTCCTGTGTATATCCACTTCATGACCCGTGGTTTCAGGCCCCAGGTCTTCCCCACGATTTGTCTACATTGGTGAAAGGCCACCACAGCTTTCTTATAAACGCTGTCTACGTGTTCCTTCCACCTTAACTTCTCATCCAATATGACTCCCAAGTATTTAACCTGTTTTGAGAGAGCGATGGCCTCTCCCCGAAAGTGGATTGATTGCCAGCCCTCCCTTTTTTTCTTGTGAGTGAACATAACACTATATTCATCTTACTAGGGTTTATTGTGAGACCCCTAGGCCTACACCATGCCTCGACTATCCCCACCACCCCCCTCATGAGGGAACACAATGTGGATAAGTCTTTCCCCCTAACCACTATGGCTCCGTCACCCGCAAAAAATTGCGCATAATACCCCTTTTCCTCTAATTCCCTTATAAGACTATCTACCACAAGTATCCAGAGAAGAGGCGAGAGACTTGAGCCCTGGGGCACCCCCCTACTGGCTCGTTTTTCCACCCTATCGCCGCCCACCTTAGCGACCACCCACCTATGACTCAGCGAGTAGTCTATCCATTGAATCAGCCTCGTCTCCACCCCAAAGTGCTCTAGAGTTGCCACAATACACTCCATATGTACCCTATTAAAAGCCCCTTCAATGTCCAAAAAAAGATCCAACGCGTACTCTTTCTGGGCCACCGACCCCTCCACCCTCCCCAGTAAGTCGTGGTGGGCCGAGTCGGTCGACTTCCCCGCCGTGTACGCATGCTGGTTCTGGTGGATCACTCCCCCAGTAGCCAATGATTCCCTCATGTATAATTCAATTATCCTTTCCATCAGTCTTAAAAGTACACTGCTTACACCAATAGGCCTAAAATCCTCCGCTTTGGCATGCTTCCCGCCACCTTTAGGAATAAAAACAACTCTCACCCGTTTCCAGGCCGTGGGTACTTTCCTGGCTGCCAGGCACCTGACGAAGAGTCGTCTTAGTCTCTCCTGAAGCCTCCCCCCGGCATGCTGGATGGCACACGGGTGTATTCCGTCCAATCCTGCTGCCTTGTAGGGTCCCATGGAGCTGAGTGCCCAGTTGAATCGCTCCCTTGAGATCACCACGTCGCATCTATTGCACTCCTCTTCGTCCTCTGTTCCGCCCCTCAGTGGCACGACCTCCTCGCTCCTGCACCCTGGAAAGTGAGTATTTAGCAAGTGTGTCGCGATACCTAATCCATCAACCACCGAACCACCGTCCGGAAGCGTTAGTGATCCTACATTACCATTCGGTTCTGACCGTACGATACGAACGAGTCTCGCCGCCTCTCCTGTTTCCTCAATTCCTTCGCAATAGGTCCTCCATGTATCTTTCTTAGCGCGGCGAATTCCAGTCTTGTATGCTTTCCTAGCCGCGTGGTAGGCCTCCCAGTCCTCGTCGTTCCCTGTTGCCTTCGCGGTTTCCGCAGCCGCTCTGGTCGCCCTTTTGAGCAAGCGGAGCCCCAGGCCCCACCAAGGGGATTTTTTGGGCTTCCTCCTTCGCTCTGGGCAGGCCACCTGAAACGCTTCTGTTAGTATTTCCCTTACCTCTCTTTCCTCTTCGTCAATGGATAACCCCCCGGTCTCCATCATTATTCCTACCTCCCGCTCGAATCTATCCCAGTCTGTATGTCTGGGGTTTCGTTCGGGTTCCGCTTTGTCTCCTTCGGCTCCTACTGTGAACATAATAGGTCGGTGGTCCGACGTTATCACCCCCTCTTGCACCCTCCAGTTACTAATTAGCCTACCCATACTCCCCAGGCTCAGGGTCACGTCAATGACCTCTTGCCTGTTCCTAACTACAAAGGTGGGCTCCTCCCCCCTATTCTCCACAAAAAGACCTATTCTTACCAAATCCTCCATTAGCTGCTCCCCGGGTCGGTTTACGTTCGACGACCCCCACGCTAGGTGGTGGGCATTTGCGTCGACTCCGACCACTAGCAGCTTCCCTGTTGTCCGGCAGTGGGAGCAGAGATTCTCAAGCTCCGCTGGTACGCCATCCTCCTCCATCGCTCTGTACCACGACGACCTCTTTTACCTCTTGATTTCACAGGGTTGCCCTGAAACTGACCACAATGAGATCCCTGGTTCCGAAGGGGCGCAACTGTATCGGGTTAAAATTCGCCAACACAGCCACACATGCTCTCGGAGCCAGGTCTCCCTCAGTATAAAAAATCTTATAATCCTTATTTCTAAGATAACACACCCTGTTCCCTGAGACATACGGCTCCTGGAACAGGCCCACCTCAAAACTTACCCTACTCATCAGGACCGCTACATCCGCAGCCGCGGTCCTACTGTGCTGCAGGCTTGCCTGGACGCACCTCACTTCGGCGAGCCCAGCAACAGGTCCTCCTCCAACTCATGGACGGTGAGGATTCCCCCCCCCCCGTTGCTAACTGCCCCTCCGCTCCCTCAACTGGCCTTGTAGTACCTACCGGGTCCACTTCCATATCTGACCACTCGCTGTCCATTTCACCCATCCACCTGTTAGACAGAACCCTAAACCTGACTTTAAAGAGTTCAATACCCACCATGGGCTCCTTCTTGATTTCCTCGGCGTCCTTCTTAGGTACCTCGAAGGTGATTTGCACCCTCTCACCCGTGGGGTCTTGCTCAAAACCCACCATCTTCCACTCCTCGAACGAAAATCCCCTCTTCCAGTTGGTGAGCTCCATATGGGGGATCACGGACTCCTTGGACATCACTAAGCCCGATACCATCGCCCTTATTCGGCTAGGAATCGGTAGGTCCGGTAGCCTACAAATCACCAAATTCCGGGTTTTCCCCTCCTCCTGTAATAGCTCCACGATCCTCCCTGCCTCCTCGGCCGTTTCACAGGTGAGTACAAAGATCTTACTGTCATGTACCAGACCCGTGTTGACCAGGGCGGCCCTACATTTCTTCTCTATTTGCCTCGTGCAAATCCACTTTCTAATCTCTAAAACCTCCTCGACCTCAAAAGGTTCTCTGGCCTCTTTGACCACACACACTTTTGCCCTAGCCGATTCTTTTAGTTTCGTGACCCTAGTATCGGTCACCGCCCCCTCCCCCCTAGGCTTCTTTACTGGAGCCTTGGTATCCGGGGGCGTTGGCTGTGACACTGACCTTTGCCGTTTACTAATTTGTGAATTTACCTGTCTCTTCTGGTGTAGGTACTCGTTGTTCCAGCTCAGCCAGTCGATTTTGAAAACGGGATTGGAAGCTGGTTAGGAGTTTCCCCTTCTCTCTCTCCTCCATTGCCTTCCTGGCTTTCGCCGCCTTTCTCATATTTCTCCTCAACTCTCTTCCTTGTCGGTGGCGACGTGGCTCTTCGAATGGACCCTCACTATCCGAGGTCTCTCCCACCGACCTTACTCTACCTAACATTGGGCGGGTCGCTAAAGCGGTCCCTGCCATTGAGCTGGTGCTCGGTCTGCTACGGAAATCATTCCCCTCATTAATTTTACCTAAGTTTGGGCG
The DNA here is from genome assembly GCA_038030265.1 of Corythucha ciliata. NCBI lineage: Eukaryota > Metazoa > Arthropoda > Insecta > Hemiptera > Tingidae > Corythucha > Corythucha ciliata. Next base: position 4,549,630 of record CM075942.1, on the reverse strand, counting down.
GGTCGCTGAAACGATCCCTGCCCCCGCCTTAGCGCTCGGGGTTTTGCTCAAGGACGGATTTTCGTCCCCCGAGTCTTTGAGCTTCAGTTTAGAGGCCGAAACCTCTAAACTTCCGCTATCATGGGGCTTATCCTCCATGCCCCCCCCCCCAGCCCACTCACGCTCATCAAACTTTCACCTCACTTTCCCTCAACGTTCCGACGGCCCCGCACAAAAAAATGAATGAGAGCACGAAGTCCGCCTCCGAAACTTTCCGCGGCGTACCTCTAAGGACCTCAAAACTGTTTGAAAACCGAAAAAAAAGTATTTTACTAGAGGGTCGCTATCGCGGGTATTGATACCTCGTCAAGCGTAACCTCCCGAGTCCTGATCACGCCTTACAAATGGCTAAACGGAAACGGACTATTCAATCGGGCCCGGAAAATAACTGAACTGCCCGAACTGATCATTTGCGCCTTGCAGACGGCTTAACTGATAATTCGTGCTACTAAGATGCCTGTAATCAGACTTGCTGCACCGAAAAAAACATTGACAAACTGGAAACTGGCTATTTGCGCCCCCTAAAAGAGGAATTGACTATTAGTACCCTAAAATCGCTGTCATTCTGTCCCCCCACCCCCACCGAATAGGACCGAATCCACCTTATTAACTGATGTACTCGCCTTGGGGCTCTGTAGTCGGTTACTGCAATACTGTCTCATGCTAGCTCGCTTGCGCTATTCGTAGCAAATCCAACGAAATTCGAGCGATGCTGGCATCTGAATGATTTAATTCGATGACAATTCTGGCCAACATAACATTGCTGGGAGGGAGCGGGGGTGATCAGTAGAGTTCGATGCGCAACGCCAATCAACTGACCAGTTGTTGATCGCTAAGGATAACGAATAGCCATGTTTGGAAATTTTTTGGGTGCAGGTAGCCACTTTGAAGACGCAAATCGTCCGTAGCCTCTGTAGGGGGCAAATAATCAGTTTGGCCATGACTTTTTTCTAGGGCAATAAATAGCCAGTTTTGCTATTTTTAGGGCACGAATCGTCAGTTAAGACATATTCAAGGTGTGAGGGCTGAGTTTAACCATTTTTGAAGCGCGAATGGTCAGTTTTGCCATTTTCAGGACAGGAATAATCTGTTTAGGAATTTTCAAAGTGCGAATCGTCACAGTTTAACTTCTAATACGTAGCGTTGCCAACTCGAAATTTGACAAAATCGTGACAACATTTTCAAAATGGCAAAGTCTAAAATCTGCCGAGACGGGTCACTACTCACTCGACTTGTGGTGTCGTTATGGAGAGAACTCTGGAGGGACGTGCCGGAGTTCGAACAACTCTAACCACAAGAAGCTAGGTCAAACTTTGCAAGAAGCCCTTCAATTGTTTTAATACAGTTTTCTGCGGTGAAGGATCCTTGGATTCTTGTGAGGCCCAAGTTGTAAAACGAGTTTGGTCCAAGAACGAGTACCACATTGTGGTAGCGCCGATTTTTGGTCGACGTCCACTCGTCAAACGTTAGAGAAAACTTGCTTTCATTGCGTTTGTGACTACATTTGTAAAATAAGCGCCTTAAATCAATGGAATTAGCCAAAGAAAAAAAAAAGAAAACCCATCTTTGGCCGCCATCCTTGAAACCATGACTTCCAAGCTGCTATCATTTGACGCAAAAAAAAAATCAGTTATTTTTCGTGCAGATTCAGAGGGGCAGTTGCCCACCCCTAGATGCATTCTGAAAGTACAATTCTTTCAGGATAATCTCATTTTGTTTCGTCGGCGCTCACTAAAAAAATAACTTCACGGATTTCACTAATAAAAAAAATAAATTTCAACAGGTTTTGTCGCTCACAAAACGGATATCGCAAGGGTGACATAGTTCAAAGACCAAATGCGCCGTTTTTGCGTCCTAGAATACCATTTTCGCAGACAGACGCGGATTCAGTATTTGCTCATGAGAGGTGCTAGAAAAATGCTGTGGTTCGCTCTACTAAAACTGGTTTGACAGCATTTTCACTGCCTAAAAATAGTAAAAACTAGTAATTTGCACTATTAAAACGGCTAAAGTAACTAAACTAACGCCCAAAAATACAAAACTGTCGATTCGCGTTTTGAAAATTGCTAAAACTGGACTTGACGCGCCCTAAAAATTGGTGGCGACTGGTGAACTTCTGAAAATGCCTAAAAAGATCATGATTACCCCCCCCGAAAGTAGCTAAATCGACCATTCGTGCGCTAAAATTGATCAGACTGGCCATTCTTGAGCCATATATGACCATAATGAACGCTTTTGGCTTGACGGACTAATCGAGCCCTGAAATCGGCAAAAATGACATCATGTGCCCTGGAAATGCCTAAAATGATGATTCCTTCCCTGAAAATGGCAAAATCGACAGTTTACGCACCAGGAATGGTCAAACTTCATGGCCTTGGCTTGATGGACTAGGTATTTGAGGCCTGAAAATGGCAAAACTGACGATTCGTGTCTTTAAAATGGCTAAAATTACTATATTTGAACCCTAGAAATTGCCGAATTTACTTTACGAGCTCTAGAAATGGATTACCTGACGAATCGAGCTCTAAAAATGTCTGAACAAGTGACTTCTGCCCTTAAAATGGCCAAATAGACCATTCGGAGCGCCGAAAATGGCCAACCTGGCTGTTCTCGCCTTGACTTGGGACGTACTATTCGATCCTATAACTGGAAAGACTGACTTTATGCGCCCTAAAAATGGCAATGGCTTTTCAAGCCTTGAAATCGTCAAAATTGACTCTTTGTGCTTTGAAAAGCTGTGCCCAACAAAGTAAAATGTCAGTTTTGAAGTAAAATATTCAGTTTTGAGGTAAAGTGATATTTTTTGGGTGGGGCCGCAAGTTTCAGGGTAAAATCGTCAGTTTGGAAACGTTTTTGGGATGAAATCGTAATTTTTGGGGAAAAATGACCAGTTTTGTATTAACGTCATCAGTTATGAGGCAACACGTCAGCTGTGGCGTGAAATCGTCTGTATTAGTATAAAATCGTCACATTTGCCATGGGTCATAAGACCCCGGTCGGTATTGCATTTGGGCCAAATTGGTCAATGTGGAGGGGGGGGGGGGGAATAGGGCTTGAAATGGTCAAAAAATCACTACAAATCCCCAGTTGATTCTAGAAGCATCATATTCGGTACGTATACTCCATAATAGACTAGCCTTTGATTCCCATTTTAATTTTTTGAAAAAGTCAAGATGGTGGGGGAAGTAAGTGTGTGGTCTTGTTAGCACGATAACTCTCGAAGAAATTAATACCTCGGTTGGTATTGCATTTGGGCCAAATCGGTCGACTTGGAAGGGGGGGGGGATAATATGGCTTGAACTGGGTAAAAAAAATCACTACAAATCACCAGTTGGTTCCAGAAGCATTATATTCGGTACGATGATTTCATTTTGAAGTAGCCTTTGATTCCCATTAAGTTCAGCTTAAACAAACCCGGCATCAAACAGTACGAGGAAGGGTCAAACATTAACGAAACAAATCATGGTCTCAACATTATTACTTCTGGAACGGCTTAGGGTATCCGCGTACGAAATGAAATGCACTCTTTCCGACCGCCAGCTGCCGGAGCGATTTTTTTTTGAAATCACCTGTTTTCATGGCAGAATGGCCTAAAATCACCCGCTTTGGGTAAAACTTAAGTTAAAGTGTGACATTGTCAGTTTTGGAGTAAATTATCTAATTTTGAGGGGAAATTGTCGTTTCGGGTGTAAAATATTCATTTTTGAAATGGAACAGTAAGTTTAGTTTTAGGTTAGACTCGCCAGTTTTGTGGTAGCATCTTAATTTGGAGGGGGGGAGACACGTCAGCTTTGGCCAGGAATTGTACGTTTTTTTAAAACTAAAATCGCCAATTGAAGGATAAAATCTGCAGTTTTTAGTACTGAGTGATCTGTTAATTGTAATTAAGTTCATTCGTTTTTGATCCGTTTCGGGTTAAACCCGCCATTTAACTGGCGGAACTCCACCAGTTTTGGGGGTAAAGACTTGGATTTTAAAAGTTGTGCTGTGAAATTTTTAGTTTAGGCGTAAACACTTCGTCTTTGGCGTAGAAACGTCAGTTTTGAAGTAAACTATTCAGTTATACTAGAGTGAAATATTCAGTTTTTTGTTTAAAAAACGTCAGTTTTGAGTTAAAACCCGTTATTGGTTGGTTATAAAATGTTGAATTTTTACGTCTCTCAGACAAGACGTTGATGAAAAGTCGGTCACCCTGTATATTTGAATGCCAAGTATCGATTTCCGGGGAAATCGAATTGTCTGTTAATAGAAAAAGTCTGAATAGAATTGTCAGTTTTTGGATAGAAAATCAGGAATAGAAGGCTAAAACAGATAATTTCCGAACGAAGATGTTAGTTTTTGATGGATTACGACCCTTTTTTGTGAAAACTCAGTTTCCGGGGAAGAATTTGACGATTCATTGCGCTACCAGTTCTTTTGTTGGGGTCTCTAGTTTCCATAACGTCCGAAATATTCTGCCCACCTCTTGGTCAAGGGCTGGCTTCGCCCCTGCCTAGGAAGGTGTTTTTAAATAAAGTAAAATTATGCAAGATTACTGTAGCACAGGTCTTTGAAAACGAAGTGAATAAAAATATATTAACACTAAAGGTTCAATACTAACGATAAGTCCAAGAAAAAAAGTCAACAGACTTGGGGAGAATGCTACTGAGTTCGTTGGGCAAAGTGAGCTTGCTACTTGCCGAACATTCGGTACTTAGCAAGCAGCGCATGTGTGTGCCCAGCTTTAGACCACCAAGTCACCGCGGCGATCAGGAACTATTCAACTCAGGGCTATAATTCTCACTGTTGTTTAAATACAAGTCCGAAATAACTTTAATTTCGATACAAAAAGCTTTTAAGTCGCGAAACAGTTCGGTTCGGGTCTACGTCAACGTCACGGATCGCAACAAGTGAAAATGTTCACACAAAAACAAAACAAATATTATGGCAGCCCTACGAATCGAGCCAAAAGTTCCACGATTCCGACTCAAAACTAACCAAACGTGGAATTACTTAACCTTAGCGAAAAGTAGATCAACTATTAAGTTATATAACTATTGAGTTTCACTTTGATAACACGAGATATCAGCCATTTTGATTTGAAAGGCGAATAGGCTCTTAGCCCCCCCCGCCCCCAAACTGCTGGAAAACAATTGGAGCGTTGCCTTCGTTCATATTTTCAGCGTTGTTTGGAACTTTAAGCTCTTTTGTATTTGCTTCACCCCCCCCCCCCCCTCGTGTATATGCCCGCTCCCATAAGCAAAGAAGCTTCAGCTTCAGCCCACTCTTGAAAGCGATCACGAAAGTTCGTTATTTTGGATACTTTGATATTAATAACCTTTTAGCTCTTACCATTAACTAATAACCTAAGCCTCAAATCAGTTTTAAAATGCTGTGAAATATAGGGAAAACTTAGTCGAAGACATTTAAAACTTATAGTTCTTCTAAAGCTTATATTGTGCTGGACCTGCGTGAGCAGGAGGGGAAGCTATTAAAGTCCAAAGTTATTCTTTCTGTCTGAAGCGGAACGAGAGTTTTCATCTTTTATCGTGTACTCAAAAATTATTTACGGCTAAAACTCGTTCATTATTCAGCATTAAAAAAAATTGTAGGTATATAAAAAAAAAAATGTTCTTCAGTTCTCTCCAGGGAGAAAGTGAGACTTTAATGTTTAATTTACACTGCAGTGTGTGAGCTTAGTTCAAAGGCAAAGTACTCAATGAATGTGCTCGTTTCAATAGATAAAAGAAGCGGATAATTGGATATCTGCTGGAAAAAGCCAAAATTAAATTTAATTGAGACGAAGAAGGCAGGTGGCCGTATAGTTCACGCCTGAATGACCCCCCACCCCCCACCCCGGCCTGACAGCTGACTCTGGGGGCTGATTGAAGAAGAAAGAGAGAAAATGAGCTAAGAAGAAATTGAACCCTGAGAAACTGTGAGACTCAAGATGAGGGACGATAGAAGATTTTCGTCGACGGGAAAAAGGTGGCTTAAGGGTGGGAAAAGAGGATGGGAAGATGATTGCAGCCTCTGGTATGATGACGAAGAATTGGGTGTTGGGGGGTGGGGGGGGGTGGGGTGATCGGGAAGTGAAGTTCCGTCTCCGTCGAGGGACAAAAGCGAAATCGATATGAAACACAGTTTTCCCGCATTCCCTCTCCCATTTCTGTTCTCACCAACCCCCCCTCCCCCAACCCCAACCACCTGTACTCCTGACGTAGTTCCGATAGCTATTTTCTAGACGTTTACACCGCTCTGTGCTCATTGTTTGCTCGCAAACAAGGTACCCTCAGCGTGACGTCTAAAACAAAGGTATATACTCGAATCGGGTCTTTTTATAGTATCAGGTGACTCGTAGTCGGGCTTCATGTCGCAGGATCACGCTCTAATTGAGTCAAATTTGGACCGTAGTTACTAATATAAGAGTATAATAAAAATTAATTACTTTTTCTAGGTGATTGGAAAAGGTATAATCGATTCTCATCGGTGCCGCTAGTGTATGTAACAAAAACTCAGCTTAATAGTTTCTAAAGTTTAAATAAAGAAAAGTACCTAAACAGACATTCAGAGATTGAAAAAGCCAAGTGCTGCATCCCATATTTCTCCGATTCTGTTGGCGTTTTTCCAGCAAGCATTTTGAAATTGCGATTAATATTCGTGGATCCTCTTATCTACTAGAAGAAGAGAGGAAAGAGGATCATCCACTATGTCAAAACTATACAAAGAAAAGGATAAAAATTTGGCAATGCGTTTTTTTTTTTGTTCGAGCACTCGCGACGACTTGAAATTCCATAATTTAGCATCAACTTGACTTATTCGTTTCAGGCTAAAACCCGAATGAAGAAAATCGTGACAGCTTAATTTGTAAGGCCATAGTTCAGTATTTTCGATCACGTTGCTAGATGTCATTGCCGTACTCCTGATACATCTTTTCCGTTTGATGAGAGTGCGCATGCGCTGCACAGCCTAGGGTATTCATCTGGATTACTATTTTTGACAAACTTAGTGTTTTAAACGGGATAGAACAGCGTAAAATTTCCACGATTTTCTACCGATCGTGTAACCATCTCTATAGGATGGAGTCCGTTTTCCGCATCCCACTAGTAAATTTTGTCAGAATATGGAAGTTTAGCCACTTTACGTACCCCAAAAGTAATTGTTTATACGCTTTTCTACCGACCACCTAAGGTAGTAATTTCTTCGATGGCTCCCGGGCTGTAATAACTGCCGGTTAAATAGGTATGAAGGGTGCAAATCCAATCATGAATTTCATCTTATTTAGGAATGAAAATAAAGGAGATTGGCTTGTTGCCTCTCACTCGTTCTCTTCAGTGGAAGAAGTTGATTGATGAGAAAACTGGAACCTCAAGACAGGAACCAGTCGATAAACCAAATAAAAATAAATCCTCCCCCCCCCTTCCCGCCGTCTTTAACCTCGACTACGATCTTTGGGGTACATCTAACCCAACCCCACATTTTCTGATCGCAAGTAACCCTATTAATCTTGCATTGGGAATGCTTGCATTTCATTTTCGACTCCCTCTCTCCGTAATAGATGGAGAAGGCGTCGAGGCGAGATGGATAATGGACCCCTGCAAACTGTGCCACCGTCGTGCGTCAGACCTGCTCCCGTCTACAGTTCACTTATCAAGTTGTGTAACTATAGCACGTTTATAAGGGTTGAAAACACGTAGTTGTACAGGGGGTGCGTGTGAAAATTGTGTTTTAATAATTTCAGTCTGTGCTAGGACCAGTAGTTTTAGTTGAGCACTAACCCCATCAGCTCTTCTCAGACTGCTCGTGAGTAAATTAGGCCTTATTAGGCCTGAGGAATCACGCGAAGGAAACCAAGCGCCACGCGGTGGGCTGAGGAAGTGCGGGGGGGGGGGGGAATGGGAATGAATATGAACGCTTTGAATGGTTTTCAATTTTTTTTATAGCCACAGATCATCAGAATTTGAACGTGAGCTATAGTTGAGAGCCGGCCTGTCGAGAGGGGGTTGGCACTGTGTCCTTTATCCCCGGACCCGGCCCTTCTTGGAGGCTCGGTTTCCAGAAAAGAAAGAAAAATAGTGACAAAAACAAAAGCTTTACTGAGGTTGAAGCTTCACATTGATTGGAGCTCTTCTGTGGTTGGAGATTCGCAGTGGTTGTAGCTTTCTTCTCGTTTGGAGCTTTGATGTGCCTGGGACTTTCGTGTGGTTGGAATTTGTAACTGTGATTAGAGCTTTGCTGTGGCTCGACCTTTGTTGTGGCTCGACCTTTGCTGTGGCTGGATCTTTTCTGTGATTGGACCTTTGCTGTGGTGGAACTTCGCTGTGGTTGGACCTATATTGTGGTTCGACGTGTTGCTTTGATTGGACCTTTTGCTTCGGGTCGAACCACAGCAAAAGGTCCACCAGAGCAAAGGTCGAACCACAGCAAAGGTCGAACCACAGCAAAGGTCGAACCACAGCAAAGGTCGAACCACAGCCAATGTCCAACCACAGCAAAGGTCGAACCACAGAAAGGTCGAACCACAGCAAAGGTCCAACCACAGCAAAGGTCCAACTGTTCGACCTTTGCTGTGGTTCGGCCTTTGTTGTGGTTCGACCTTTGCTGTGGTTGCACATTTTCTGTGGTTCGACCTTTGCTGTGGTTCGACATTGGCTGTGGTTTGACCTTTGCTGTGGTTCGACTTTTGCTGTGGTTGGACATTTTCTGTGGTTTGACCTTTGCTGTGGTTTGGCCTTTGTTGTGGTTCGACCTTTTCCGTGGTTCAGCCTTTGCTGTGGTTCGACCTTTTCTGTGACTCAGCCTTCGCTGTTGTTCGACCTTTGCTGTGGTTGCACATTTTCTGTGGTTCGACCTTTGCTGTGGTTCGACATTGGCTGTGGTTTGACCTTTGCTGTGGTTCGACTTTTGCTGTGGTTGGACATTTTCTGTGGTTCGACCATTTCTGTGGTTCATCCTTTGCTGTGGTTCGACCATTGCTGTGGTTGGACATTTGCTGTGGTTCGACCTTTGCTGTGGTTCGGCCTTTGCTGTGGTTCGACCTTTGCTGTGGTTCGGCCTTTGTTGTGGTTCGACCTTTTCTGTGGTTCGGCCTTTGCTGTGGTTCGACCTTTGCTGTGGTTCGACATTTGCTGTGGTTTGACCTTTGCTGTTGTTTGACTTTTGCTGTGGTTGGACATTTTCTGTGGTTGGACATTTTCTGTGGTTTGACCTTTGCTGTGGTTCGACCTTTTCTGTGGTTCAACCTTTGCTGTGGTTCGACCTTTGCTGTGGTTGGACATTTTCTGTGGTTCGACCTTTGCTGTGGTTCGACCATTTGCTGTGGTTGGATCTTTGTGGTGGTTCGACCTTTTCTGTGGTTCGACCTTTGCTGTGGTTAGTCATTTTTTGTGGTTCGACCTTTGCTGTGGTTGGACATTTTCCGTGGTTCGGCCTTTGCTGTGGTTGGACCCTTTGCTGTGGTTCGACCCGAAGCTAAAGGTCCAGTCACGACAACACACGACACATCACAAGAACACCACTAAGACGGCTGGACGCACGTGTTGTAAATATTTTTCATTTAATTAATAAATTAATTAGACTGAT
>CM075942.1:4511322-4539530 GCA_038030265.1 Corythucha ciliata | reverse complement strand
AATGCCCTACTCCTTTTTTTGTTTTGATATCAGCAGCGTTCAAGAGGGTTATGAGTGTGTGTTCGAAAAAAAGAGAAGGATCTAGGAATTATGTTTGATAAATTACTTTTTTTTATGAAAGTGTCCGTAATAAATTTCGATTTTCCGTGTATTTCGTTGTTTTTTTAACACATTTCCTGGCTGATCAGTGCGGAGCCAAAACGATTTTAATAAGATGTAGCTGAACTCTAGACAAAAGACCCTTCCACCACTAGTGATGTTCCAATTGTATAAATCGTTAAGAAGCCCTCGAAAAACGATTATTCGAACAATAGGAGTGGTTATAGAGCTGAATCTGCGGAATAATCGCAAGAAACGTAATCGATAGAAATTGTTCGGGTTATAAACGCCCTGTTGTGGCGTTCCACGCAAGGAGTAAACTGCTCAACTTGAGGATTTTTCTGGCAATAAATGGCGTATTGACAAAATAGGCCAATTGTCTGTTCTCCGAGAGAACTTGATTGCAAAGTTGCTTCCAAGCTAAAATTGAGAATAACACTAGTTCGAGGCTAAAATTGATAAAACGCCAATTCGCGGTTTCTGGGGGCAACACCGTGGCTATAACGTACAAGATATTAAGAGATTCATCAATTCGCAGCTGAAATTGTGAAGATCACTGATTCGCTGATAATTCAGTGATCACTAATCACTGATGTCGATACGACGTAATTTATCGCTACGTAAAAAAATATATTCCTCGATAAAATTAAGAAAAAGCGCTAAATCGCAGCTAAAATTGAGGACAAACTTTTCAATTTTACCTGCAGTTCCCTGGTGAAAGCTGAGAATATTTCATATTTCATTACACGTGGCCGTGGACCCGGGGCTGGCCAGCCACGACAGCACCCAAAGTCTGACAAATTATAACCACGAAATTTCATTTCCGGTATTTATTCTCGTGGAATGGCCAGTTTCTCGTTTTTGGTATTTATTTTGGATATTTATTAGCGACCGCGGAACCCGGGCCAGTCACGACAGTGCCCGCAGTCTTCAAAATTGCAATATTGTGAAAGCAAATTTCCACGAAATTGGAATTTTCCTGGCGAAATTGTGAGTTTCACGTCTCAATTTTGCGAAATTACACGTTTCGTTTTTGTTATTTGTTTTTTATTGCAGAGGACCCGAAACCCGAGGTATCATGGCCACGAAGGCACTCGCAAAATCCAACAAAATAGCCGTAATGTTGCTGAAATAGCGTCTCACAACATATTTAAATGTAACCGGCCACAGCCGAGTTTGCTTTTGGCCACCAGAGGCGCCTTGTCCGCGGGAAACAGGTGTAAAGCTCGCTTCACGAGGAGGGCAGTTTTTGGGCGTGGGAAGCTTGATGTACCTTGTTCAAGTTTACGGTTATTTTTACATTCGACAATAAACATCGATTTTAATTGTGTAACCCCATCATTTCAGTGGCGACGAGATGGTCTTTCGTTTGACTCTTCGCGAACCCCACGTGCGATCAGTTTGATTTATTTCTCTTTTCACTCGCGTATCGGGTTTCTTCGCCGACTAGCGGCTTCGTTTAGTTATGCCCCTTATGCTTGATCACGACAGTTCATCGCAACAGCTACCGTCTACGATGATGCCCTCATCCTCCGCTCTACCAAAACTGATAAAAAAAGACTGTGAGTCGTTTTCTGACTTTTTCATGAGGGTAGAGGTCACTTTCGAGGTTTATGGTGTCTCGCCCTCCAATCGTTTGCCTCTCGATTTTCTCTCCGGCCTTCCCGACGAGGACTACTCGTGATTCTTGAAAGCGATTAGCCCTGCCACTCTCAAAACCGTTTCTGCCCGTGACATCCGTCGGGCTATCACCCTTTTTGAGGAGAAATACCTCACCAAAAGTAGGTGGGAATTCGCTATCCTTCAGCGACCCCTAGGCGTTTCGGCGGCGGAAGTTGGAGCCCACCTCAAACACGCGACTCAACGGTGCGATTGGGATAAAATTAGTGGCTCGGAGGCCGCTCTTCGAATAAAACTGCTCACTACCTTCTCCGAACGACACATCGTCGACTCGCTCTTGTCGCTTCCCGATTCTGCGAGCTCGGGCGACATGATTGCAGCAGCCTCGAAAGCGGAGGCTTTAAGAGAGGCGAGCAGCATTATGACCGGGCACGCCGAAAGCTTGGCTCCAATTTCGGCCCATCGACAGGCTGAGCGTCACAGGGGTACTCGGCGGGGCGTTGCTTCGCTTATTTTACGACGGTCGCCATGTCCACGATGCCCTGGCTGCGGTCCTCATCATGAAATTCAATCGTGCCCTCATAAATCGGCCGTGTGTCAAGGCTGTGGTAAAGTGGGATATCTGAAGTCCGTCTGTCGTTCCTCAACGTTTTCTCGCTCCTCGACCAATCTGCAAAACGGCGCCGTCGCTGTTTCCGAGGACGTATCGGCTATTACGGAGCAAGTCAGCAACATAAACCTGGTAATATCTGATTCACATTCTTTATATGATAAGATTTCAAAGTCAACACGAACGCAGGAGAAAGATCCCAAAGGTGTGGCTATTGTGGGCAGTCTCTGCACGGAACCGTTGTTTGCAGAGGGCACGTACTCTGGTTGTCCTTCCCCCATTTCATTCATGGTTGACACGGGGTCAGCCTATTCCGTTGTCGTTAAATCTGTTCTCCCGTCTTCCGAGGTATTCTCGTTACGTTCCTGCACAAAATCCCTCGCAGCGGCCAATGGGGGACCTATTCACGTTTTAGGCGAGTGGCGCACGTCTCTCACGGTCTGGGGTCATACTTTAAACGTCTCGTTCATCGTGGCTAACAGCCTGCGACCCTCAGCTATTTTAGGCCGGGACATTCTGTCTTTGGTGCGACCGGAGTGGCGCCCCTCCTTATCGCGTCAACCTATTAATGAACTATCTTCAATTTCACCGGCTGCCCCTATACAGACCTATGTGAGCGTTTCCCACGCGCATTCGGATTGAAGGACAATGACAAATCAATTCAAGGTTTTCTGGTTCATATTAATATAAAAAAGGGAACAACCCCGGTCTTTCAACGTCCTTATAACGTACCACAAAGCCTTCGCCCTCAAGTGGACGACCATTTGAAAAAACTGATAGACTCGGGGGTGGTTTACCCCGTAACTGAATCGGAATGGGCCAGCCCTTTAGTTGCGGTACGCAAAAAAACGGGGGACCTCAGAATTTGCGTCGACCTCAAAAAGACTCTCAATCCAGCAATCAGAACAGATTTTTATCCTACACCAAAGCCCGACGAAATCTTCCACGTCTTTCAGGGATGTTCGTCCTACTGTAAAATCGACTTGTCAAATGCTTACTTACAACTGGAAGTCCACCCTAACAGTCGTCATTATTTAACGGTGAACACTCACTCAGGTTTATACCGCTACAGAAGAATTGTCTTCGGTTTAACATCCGCCCCTGCTCTATTCCAATACGTCATGGATAGGATCTTAGTTGGCATACCTCGATGCCGGGCCTATATCGATGACATCCTCATTAGAGGGGCAAATCGATCCGAATGTGAGAATTATCTGCGCGAGGTACTTCGTCGATTGGAAACTCATAATGTCAAAATAAATAAAAACAAATCAATCTGGTTCAGCACTGCAGTCCCGTTCCTTGGCTTTCTTCTGTCTGAAGATGGACGAAGGCCTGACCCAGAAAAGGTCAAAGCCATAAGTGAGATGCCGGCCCCCGGTAACATCTCACAACTCCGTGCGTTTTTGGGCCTCATAAATTTTTATCGCCAGTACCTAATTTAGCAAATACGCTTGAACCCCTTCACGCTCTTCTTCAAAAAAATCTCTGTGGTTCTGGTCCCCAGCCTGCGACGAAGTTTTCCAAAAATTACGCACCTCTTTAGCCAAGGTTACAACACTCAGTGCGTATAATCCCGACCGTGAATTAATTCTCTCCACGGATTCGAGTGACTACGGGGTGGGAGCAGCTCTCAATATTCTGGTCATATTGGCCTGTCACGCATGAGATTCCTCGCGAAAATACACGTTTGGTGGCCTGGCTTAGACAAAGATCTTGAACAACTGTCCTCATCGTGCACTGCTTGCAATATTCATCGGCCCCGCCTTCCCGATTTGCAGCAACATCGGTCAACTCGTCCTGAACCTCAAGTGCCATGGGAACGTCTTCACATGGATCTGTTCCAATTCGAAGGTAGATATTTCATATTAGCTGTTGACGCATTCTCCAATTGGGTCCAATGTGACATACTTGATTCGACTTCAGCACCTCGAATACTTCAATTTCTTAAAAGACTTTTCTCTATTTTTGGGCTGCCACAGTCAGTTATTACAGACAACGGTCCACCCTTTTCTTCAACAGCCTTTTCCACGTTCCTTGCCTCTTGGGGAATCACCTATCTTCCGACAGCGCCATACAACCCCCAAAGTAATGGAAGGGCAGAACGCATGGTCGACGTCATAAAACAAGGATTACGGAAAGCTGCGTCAGATTTGCCCGGAGCCTCTCTTGCCGACCACCTCACTCATGTCCTGGCTACACAGCACTCGACTCCTTCATCGGATACCGGAATTTCTCCCATGAACAAGTTATTCAAAGTCGCACCGCTCACACCACTATCCCGGGCTCTCGGATCATCCGTGACTATTCCAAAGCCTGAGAACCCCTCCAAGTTTCCTGTTGGTACCCCGGTGTGGGCACAATTTCGGCCAGATTCAAAACATCCCTTGTGGGTCAGAGCTGAAGTGTCGGCGGTTCCTTCGGATTCTATTCGAGAAGTGCTGGACGCCGATCGCAGACCCCACAAGGTGCACATTCATCAGATACGCCTACGCGGTCTGGACTCGCCTCTTTTGTCCCCGACGACCTCTAACTTCCCTGTTAACATTCACGACCATCATAATCCGCCATCGGCTCTCTTACCAACACCCTCTCCTGACGCAACTCGTCCTGAAAGTTCGGCAGACTTTGACGACCTCGCAGAACGTCCGGAAACACACGAGGACCAATCGGCGACCGTTCGGGACAGTCCTACACCGATATCCAGTACCCCTCCTCCTGTCCCTGCGCACCCCCAAACCAACTCGTTCCGGGCGGGTCTCCCGTGCACCTGGATGGCTCGCTGACTAATCGACATAATTCGCGCCTTTCTTTCTGTTCCAGGGATGAAGGGGACTCCAAAACCGCCTTCATCATGACTAATATTATTTTTATTATTGCTTGTTGCTTTGTTCTCACGTTCATTAAAAAAAAAACTCTTGATAAATTTTAGTCATTAACAAATTGGGGAGAGAGCGTGAAATAGCGTCTCACAACATATTTAAATGTAACCGGCCACATGCCACGTGCCGTGAAGATTGGGCAGAGCGCCTCGGTCTCTTGGCCGAGGAGTGGAGGGCCGCGTGGGGCCTCCGCCTCCTTGACGACCTAGTCGTTGAGGCTTGGCAGGCGCGTTGGACTTACAGTTCAACGGGTAGGCGTACATTCGGGTTCGTGCCCGACGTTCGGACGAGACTGGCAGCGGCCAAGTGGTTCACCCTTGAGCACGCTGCCATGCAAATCCTGACTGGACACGGCACGTTTAACGCCAAGTTGTGGTTCTTCCGGCGGCGGGACTCTCCAAAATGCCCTTGTGGTGTCGAGGAGGAGACCGCCGACCATGTGCTTCGTCGCTGCAGCCTCCACGGGGATCTGCGGCGGGCGACATGGGGGAGTGGAGGCCCACCGGAAGACTCGGCTCTTGTCCGAGACCGGCGGGCGTATGGCCGCCTCCTGGCCTTCTCCCGCTCCTGGCTGGAGCGAAGAGGGCTGGGACCGGCCATGCTTGAGTAGGGTTCCCTACTCGGGCAACCCGGGCAGGGTTCTCTTCCCTGTCCGGTTTCGGTCCATGGCGGAAGCCAGCATCCTCAGCTCAAAAGACCCACCTCCGCGTGGTCTCTCTCGGGCGCGGCTGGCTGGCCAGCAGCCGTGGCTAACGGGTTGAGCTGAGCGATGGGACCGACTCTGTTGCGGTATCCGGGCCAAAGATGGGGTACAGGCCAGGTAAAGGCCTGCAAAAAGGTCTAGGTACTGGCCACATCTTAAGGAGTTCCGCAGAGAGAGAGAGAGGGAAACAGGTGTAAAGCTCGCTTCACGAGGAGGGCAGTTTTTGGGCGTGGGAAACTTGATGTACCTTGTTCAAGTTTACGGTTATTTTTACATTCGACAATAAACATTGATATTAATTGTGTAACCCCATCATTTCAGTTGCAACTTGCAATACTTATTGCAAGTTTCACGTCCTAATTTCAGTAAAACTGCAAGTTTCAGGGCCTTTTGTTTTTAGTGGGCGCAGTCCCTGAGCGAACCGGTCCCATCTGCTCCCATTTTTAATTTTTTATTTTATTTTTGAGGGTACGGATTCGGATCTACCGAGTCCGCTGGCGCCTAAGCTTTTAAGCGGCTCTTACGCCATACTCTGAGAATCCATCAGCTGTGCACTACGCGGGCGTTTCGGTGCACCGCCGTGAACGCCCACACGAAGCCGAGTGAGCCGTGTCACAGCTTGCCGCAGCCTTATATAGTGTAATGGCAATTAGCTGGATTCGAACCCAGGCCCGCTGGGTTGCAAAGCGAGCATTGTATCCATTTCACCATCGAGGCGCGCTCGACTGCTCCCATAGCGTTGAATTTATTTGCAATTGAAATGGAAGAAGTTTATGATTTGGGGTCTTATAATTTCAGCAAAATTATAAGTTTCCTGGAAATTAACAGTTTCGGGTCTTCAAGTCTTAATTTCGGCGTAATTGCAGTTTAAATACCATTTTTGTAGCGGGACGGAACCCAGGCTAGGAAGGCCACGTTTCAGACCAAAGCCCCGATGATTACACACGAAATTGTAAGATTCGGGCCCTGATTTCAGCAAAATTGCAAAGTTACGGGTCTTGACTTAGAGGAAATTGCAAGTTCCGGTCCTGAATCTCCGTGAAATTTTCATTTTTTTTTTTAATTGGGCTCGAACCGCGCGGACTAGCCAGCACCCCCCCCCCCCCCAACAAAAGCCGTACTCCCAACAAAATAATTTTGAAGGAAATATCTGCAAAGTTGGTTTGAGCAACTTGACGAGCTTCCTGGATTTATGTCCGCGAAATTGATAGTTTTGGATTCCCCCAAGCCCAGAACGTGACAAATATCCATGGAAGTTCCATGGGCGAATATCCGGGGCATCGTGACTTTCGGGTCTCATTTCCAGCAAAAATGCGTGTTTTGGGACTTGATTTTGCAAAGTTTAAGGCCTCTTTGTGACCGAGCGCTCCAAGCTTGGTGAAACTCCCTGTCATTATCCGAAGTTTTTTCATTGTTGGGAACTTGGGACGAATTCGCTTGAGGGCCCTGGGGAATGAGAAAAGCTGCCCACCCGCCTGTCTAGAGCCGTGTGCCGTGAAATTTAAATTTTGCGGCTATTTGTAAGTGTCGATGCTGAGTAGTCGTGAAAATTCAAGAGTTAGAGTACGACGATCGCAAACTTTGCAACATTCGGGGATAAATTGTCGTGAAATTTGCAGTTTCGCCACCAATTGGGGGTAACGCTATGAATGAACGTTTTTCCTAAATTTTAAAAAGCGACTTTTTCACATTTTAACAACCTAAAAAGCCCAGGGCGGTCTCATTCGAACGAACGCTCTTGCTTAGTTTTTGCCACGAATCAGCGTTTTCTCCAATTTTATCGGCGAATTAGCGTTTTCTCTGTTTAACCCGCATATTCAGCGCTTTTTCACCATTATTTTAGAAGTGAGTTAGCAATTTTAACGTGAATACGTTTTACGGGAATTCGGCAGAAGTGGCAAAATGGGCCTCACAGCGCGTGCGCCGCCTAGTGTGGATGGTGCGAGGTGGAGGGTATTGGGGTGAGAATGAGGGATATCACGAAAGATCCCAGCCAGTAGCTACTCCGTGCAGTAGCGTACTGTGACATTGGCGGGGGGGGGGGGCTTTCTTAATACACCGTCCCTTGTTTCGTTAGGTCCTTAACAGTGGCGGATCCAAGGTGGCCCCTCCCTTGTGCAAAAAAAAAAAAAATATCAAAACCTCCTCCAAAATCCCATCGAGAAGGGGTGATTACCTCTAATTTTAGGATCATTTTATCAGAGGCTCAAGGGTCAGAGGTTCGCGAGAGGCGCGAAATTCCAAGTTATTTAAGGGAAAAACTCTCGCGAATGGCCTTCACTGAGGGGAAAATTGACGTCGTGGAACGCGACCACGTCAAGGAATAAATTTATGCGAAAAGGTCCCGCCAAGGGCAAACTTTTAGCGAAACGTCACATTGTAGGGGGAAAAACTCTTTCGAAAGGCCGCGGCACAACGAGTAAACTATACGCAAAATGCCCCACGGCGGGCAAAACGAAACATTCGGGAAAACACTCACGTGAATCGCCACATTCAAGGCGTTCATTTACGTGAAATGCATCGTCAAGGGCAACACATATGCGAAACGCTTCACCAAGAGCAATGTTAAGGTGACATTA
The DNA here is from genome assembly GCA_038030265.1 of Corythucha ciliata. Lineage (NCBI taxonomy): Eukaryota > Metazoa > Arthropoda > Insecta > Hemiptera > Tingidae > Corythucha > Corythucha ciliata. The sequence continues at coordinate 4,531,037 of CM075942.1, read as the reverse complement.
TTGTATATTTTATAAAAAAACTCGTCGGTATCACGAAAAAATGGGCAATTTCATAACGAAATTGTCTGTTTTATGAGAAAACTTTCAATTTTGAAAGGCATCTTAAGCTTATGAGCATAATGGTTGATTTAATGAGGAAATTTTCAGCCTAATAGGCGTCAATTTGATGAGTATATTGTCAGTTTGATAAGCTAATATTCAATTTTATGAAGGAAATGACATATTATTGTATGAGGAACTGTCAATAGGTATAATGAGAAAATTGCCCTTTTTGAATGAATTTCCAATTTTGTAAGGAAATTGTTAGTTCGAAATTTCTAGGAATCGTTCATTTTAAGACGAAATTTTCAGTTTCACGAGGAAATATTTAAATTGACCTTTGTATAAGCGCATTGTCAATTTAATTAAACATTTTTGTCAATTTGAAGCTAAAATTATCAATTTAACGTGGAAATAGTAACTCATCCTCAATGATTTAGTTATGGTCCTTCGAACTTATTAATTTTGTCCCATGACTAATTGTTAACACAGTAATTGGTGATCGTTTATTTTGGATTTAAACTTATCATTTTTAATATGAATAGTCCATTATACGCGGAAATGACCAATTTTAAGAGTGAATTGTCAATTTTATATGTAAGTTATTAATTTTACAGGGAAATTGACAATTTTATGAGGAAATAGTCAATTTTATGAGAAAATTGTCAATTATATGAGGAAGTTGTCCGTTTTATGAGGAAATTGTCTCTTTTATGAGGAAATTGTCACTTTTATGGGGAAATTATCAATTTTATGAGGAAATAATAAATTTTATGAGGAATGTTTTTATTTTATGGTGAAATTGTCAATTTTATGAGAATTGTCAATTTTATGAGGAAATTGTCAATTTTATGAGGAAATTGTCAATTTTATGAGGAAATTGTCAATTTTATGAGGAAATTGTCAATTTTATGAGGAAATTGTCCGTTTTATAAGAAAATTGTCAATTTTATAAGGAAATCGTCAATTTTGTGGGGAAATTGTATGCTTTATAAGGAAATTGTCAATTTTATGAGGAAATGGTGAATTTTATCAGAAAACTCAATTATATGAGGAAATTGTCAATTTTTAAAGTAAATTGTCGCCTTTAGGAGGAAGTAATGGTCACTTTTACGGGGAAATTGGCAGTTTTATGAGGAAATGATGACGTTATGAGGAAATTGTCTACTTTATGAGGAAATTTACAGTTTTATGAAAAAATTGTCAATTTTATGAGGAAATTGTCTATTTTGTGGGGAAATTGTCGATTTTATGAGGGAATGGCATATGTTACAAGGAAATTGACAATGTTATGAAGAAACAATCTATTTATTGGAAAATTGTCAATTTTATGAGGAAATTGTCCATTGTATGAGGAAATTGTCAATTCTATGAGGAAATTTTCAATTTTATAATGAAATAATCAATTTTATCTGGAATTGTCTATTTTATGAGGAAATTGTCAATTTTATTAGGAAATTTTCAATTTTATTAGGAAATTTTCAATTTTATGAGCAAATCGTCAATTTCATGTGGAGACTGTCAATTTTATCAACGGCCAATTTGGGTAAATTTGTTTGCCATTAAGCCAACTTTGCTGGGAGGCCTATTTCAGTGACCGATTGCGCCAATTTTGCGCACAATTGTCCAAATTTTGAGGGTTAAATTCACAGCGCTAGCCGTGGGACATAAGAGCTTCCCCTCCACCAGTGCACTGAGTTAACTTCATTCGGCGGGAGGCATATTTTTGCCAAACTAATAGTTCACGTTACGTTGAATGTTGTTGTTTTTTTTTCTCACTTTTCCGGCCTTTGGGTTTCCTTAATTTTCCAATTATCAGTGATTAAGACCATTGAAAACTGTGTCTGTCTAGCAACTGTGTGGTATATTTCTAGGGGAGGGGGCCGGATGGACTCATAATATGGCCCCCTCCTCGAGCTGACTCTGGATCCGCGCCTGGTCCTTAAGCAAAAACTTTGGGGAAAACATCAATATCCGTGGCTAAAACTGCGAGAAAGCGCTGATTCGTGGTCTAAAATTGAAAAAAATCACCATAATTAACGTGGCAAAAATTGAGAAAACTCTAATTTTCAGCTCAAATTAAGAAAAAGTGCTAATCCGCCGCTAAAAATGGGAAAAATGTTAAAAAATAAAACGTCAATTCATGGCTAAAATTGAGAAAATTCGCGAATTCACGGGCTTGAATCGCTACTGCACCGCTAAAATTGAGAAAATGCGTTAGTACGCGGCTAAATTTAAGGAAAATCACCAATTCACGGCAAAAATTGTAGTAACATTTCCAACTTGAACACTATTCTTCGCGCCTTCCGAAGACAATTTTGTGGTTAAAATTGAAAAAAAAACGAAAATTCAGGGGCGTACTTAGAAATCCTTCCGGAGGAGGCGATTCCGGCAGTCCACAGCCTACCTGCCACCCCCCCCCCCACTGGTATCTAAAAGTGCGGAAAACACCGATTCGTGGTTAAAATTGAGAAAATTCGCTAATTCACGGATTAAAAACGCTACTACGCTGATAAAATTAATAAAAAGCGCTAATACACGGGAAAAATTGAGGAAAATCACTAATTCGCGGGCAAAATTGTGAATAATTCCAATTTGCATCAAAAATTGAAAATAAGTCTGAAGGCAATTTTGAGGTTAAATCTAAAAAAAAAAGGAAAATCAGCTTAGAAAAATCGCAAATTCCTAGCGCACGGTGACCACAAAAATGCGATTCGTGGCAAAAATTTGGACAAAACCTGCTATTTTGGCTAATATTGAGGAAAATACGTAAGAAAAACCTTATTTTCGCACATCAAACTGAAAAAAGTGCTGTAAATCTCTGCTGAAATATAGGAAAAATTGCTAATTTGCTGTTGAAGTGGAGAAAACTCAACTTGGGGGGGGGGGGAGGCCACCCCGGGTCCCAAAGGGTGCAGGTCCGCCAGTGATGCCAACTCAAAAGTCAAAAATTCAAGCTCAACTGCCACTTATTGCCAGCCAAAAAACGTATTCACGGTAAACTCCGGGTCCGTGGATCTAAACGATTTTTTTTTTTTTTTTCACAACTTAGCAACCTAGAAATCCCAATTTTTTAACATTTAGGCTTTGGTGAGAGGGGGGGGGGGCTGCGAACCTGGGGCGGTCCACCCCTCTCGCTCTAGGCCTTACAGATAATTGAATTTCTCCTTAAAACACCGAAATTCGTGGTTTTGGCTCTTCAATGAAGACATTTGGTCGTTTGAACGTCTCTGGGGTCACTTTCGAACGTGGGTTTGGCTCGTTGGAAAGTCTTTCGAGTCAAAGCCTCAAAAAATCCAATTTCACCAGTTTAGCTCATGAAATTTCTTTATTGACCAGTTTAATCAGCAATCCTACTCCCCTTGCCACCAGTTTAATTCCAAGCGTCCATGTTAGCAGTTTTAACGCCAAATTTCGACTAATTTATAATTTCACGGGCTGCAAATGAGTTTAATCCTTCCTCAGTGAAAATAGGATCAAGAGGTATGAAAGGGGTGAAATTAAGGGAGGAAACGTGTATGGTGCCAAGCTCATTTTAGAATAGAATGGTGAGATTGAGATTGGGATGGGGGGAATTTACTACTTTTCTCGGAGGCGAGGCTCTTCGGAACAATTGTAACATTGTTCTCATCTTTCACCATAAACCCCCCTCATTTTCTATCGTCATGTATATAGCGCTGAACTGAAAAGGCGACGCGAGGAGTGGATGGGATGTTTCGTCCTCGTGCGGTTTGTCCCATTTTCACGTTTAATCAGGAAAATGAGGGGTTCCATTCAAAACAACAATGGGAAGGCGTAAAGAGCCGATGAAGACGCCCTTGGAAGGGCGCCGCGGGGGGAATGAAATGACATAGAAAAATATCTCTTCCTTGGCTATAACCCCTATTTTCACCCATATGGGTGGGGGGGTTATTTAATGAAATTGAAAAAGCTCGTGTTGAAGGGAAAAATAGAAGGGCAACCCTTCACCTTCCCATATCTTTACCTGATAGATGTTGTTGTACCCTGGGTGATCCAGATCGTGGCAAACGCACGAGACTAGCAATATGAGAATTTCCACGTCGGCGAGTTTTTTAAAAAGCTCCGCTTTCCAGATCATGGCGTACATCTGAAGAATAAAACGATGAAAAGTAGTGGGGGAGGGGCCTTTCTTACTCCAGTACCACTTTTATTAGACTGAATTCCAAACTTACCATTTGCGTGACACAAAAACCGTGTCGAAAATTGTGGAAAGGGACTTCGTTATAGTTTTTAAAAACTTGAAAAAGAAAGTTTTTCAACGTCCCCAAGTCTAAACTGAATTTCTTGATTAAGCCTTTGAAAAAAAAAGACGCTAAATCTAAATTTCGTCCACCAGGACTGAAAATGTAACATGAAAATGTAATTTTTATCGCATATACCTAAATCTGAGAACATGAAGTAGAGAAGAGAGAGCAGTTCTTCGTCGGACCATTGCATCGAGTCGAATGACGACAGTCTCAAACATTGAATCACCTCTTCGGATATTGCGTCTTCGCTGAAAACAGAAAACAAGGTCAAATGAACGTTCGTTTGTCTTCCTTGACAGCACCGAGTTGGACAGGATGATCGCAAAACTGTATACGCCGACCCCCAAATTCACCGACAAACGTCTTCCATTCAGTCAAGATTCAAATGACTTCACAGCAAACTTCATCTAAATGGTAATGGTAGCGTTTGAGATGCTACCCCCCCCCCCTATCACCCACTTCACTGATAGGATCGCTAAAGCAGAAAACTGCGAAGTGCCAAGTTGGAACAGATTACGAAGACTTTTTATTTTTCTGAAAATATATTTAGGTGCTTCTCAAGTTACCAAATTAATTTTCTATAGCGTAGGTCTCTTTAATGACTTCAATGCTCCTAGAGGGGGGGGGGGTAACATAAGCTAAATTGCAAGTTTTGTGGCTGCATATTCGCGATATTGCAAGTTCCTGGTCTTATTTTCAACGAAACAGCAAGTTTCTGGGCCTTTTATTTTTCTTCAGAGCAAAATCGTTTGCTTAGCGGCATATTCCTTCGGAATATTGTTGTTTAACCAAAAATATTCGTTTGTTTAGTCTCCAGACTCGCTCTGTTTGACACGAACACGCATGTGTATGGTTTGTTCAGTGGCATAACTATTCTGTTTACATTTGTTTACCCCGACAATTCGTTTGTTTAGCCTTTCGACTAGTTCTCTTCACCTCAACACTACGCGCTACGGAAGCTTTGGTCAAACAAACGTAAACAATAATGACGGACTGCGTGAATTATTGTAACCACACAATCACTTTTTCGTGAGGAAAAGAGCGATTCGAGAGGATAAATAAAGGAATATTTAAATTGAACGGAACATAATAAACATAAGGCGTTCTGACAGAATATGCCGCAAAACAAACGATTTCGCTCATGCGTCGCGTCGGCTGGCGTGAACTGAGAGTCACACACGCACTTTTAAAGTGAATACGTTTTACAGGGGTTATAATAGGGACCAATTCGACAGAAGTGGCAAAATGGACCTCACAGCGCGTGCGCCCGTGCCGCCTAGTGTGGTTGGTATATGGACACTTGGACAGCGCCGGCCTTAGACATTATGTGCCCCCGGGCGAATGCATTATCAGCGCCCCATGAAGTCACCGTTCAGATTGAACCGCGACTTGGCGTTTTTTTTTTCACGTTAACCGCGAATTAGTGTTTTTTCAACACTTCAGCGCTTCTCAATTTCATCGGCGAATTTAATATTTTTTCCATTTTAGCCGTGAATAAGCGATTTGACTCCATTTTAGCCATGAACTTCCGATTAATTATGAATTTTTGCCGCGAGTTAGTGATTTTTCTACATCTTTGCCGTAAATTATAGCAGTTCTTACTAATTGGCGACGAAGTTGCCTCCGGAAACCTCGGCTTGCCATTTTCTTAATTTTCTTTTAATTAGCAAATTTTCTCAAATTAACCCCCAATTAACCATTTATCTTGATTGTGATCACACATTAGCGTTTTTCCTCATTTTAGCCGCTAAAATTATAGATTTTTTCCACATTTTAGCCCCGAATTCGAGTTTTCCTCAAATTTTCCTTGCGAATTACCTAAAGCTTTGTCTGAATTTGGCCGTGGACTAGCAAATTTTTTTTCACTTTCTGGCGCAAAGTTACCTTCAGAAGCCACGAATTTGACGTTTTCTCAGTCTGATCCACGAATTAGAGTTTTTTCCTCTCTTCAGCGCTTCTTCTCAATTTTATCGGTGAATTAGTCACTGATTGGCGATTTTTCACCATTTTAGCTCTGAATTAGCGATTTTTCCGAATTTTTTTAGTGAATTCACATGTTTTTCCAGATTTCAACCGCTAATGAGCCGTTTTTCTGAATTTCATCCATGAATTAGCACTTTTTCTTAATTTTAACATCGAATTTAGCGATTATTTTCGCTTTTAGCTATGAATTAGCCCTTTTTCTCAGTTTAGGCCATGAAACCTGTCGTTTCCATACTTCTAGCCACGAATTAGCGATTTTTCGGTACTTTATCGGCGGAAGCTTTGAGGCAAATTGAAGGCAAAGAGAAAACGTGGCCTTCTGGGAGTGACTTCACGGCTAAAATACAGAAAAAACTGCTCCCCATTTTTTTTTTTTTTTTTGTCCTTGAGCGGATGAAGACTCAGCAAAAACTTCGGGGAAAAGCGGTAATATTCGTGGCTAAAACAGTCGAAAAGCGTTCATTGTTGCATCTCAATGAAACATCAAGACAGAAATTGAGAAAAAATTGCTGATACGCGGTGTCTAGATGCCACTTTATGGCTAAAATGAAGAAAAAACGCTAATTTGCTGTTACATGTGGCACAGTTTTTGCTTTACTGCAAGCGCTAAAAGGCGAGAAAACCCGCTAAAGCTATACAATAGAAAAAAAAACACGCTAATTCGGGGCTAAAATTGAGAAAATGACAAATTCATAACTAAAAAATTGCTAAAAATCGCCTGTTCGCCGATAAAAAAGTGAAAAGCCAGATAATTTTTCGTAAAATGCTAGTTCACGGCTGAAATTTAGAAGAATGGCTAGTTAGCTGCTACAATTGGGACAAACGCTAGCTAATCCACAGCAAAAAGTGATAAAAATAGTTCATTCACTAATGAAATTGACAAAAAAGCGCTACTGAGCGGCTAAACTAGGGAACAACCCTATTTCGCAGACAACTCAAAAGAATCGCTAATTAATTTGGAGCTAAAATTATGGAAAATTCGATATTTTGAGGATTAAGTGTAGGAAAAACGTTAATTCGCGGGTAAAAATGAAAAAATCGGGTAATTCACGGCTTAAATTTAGAAAAACGCTAATTCACGACCAAAATTTATTAATGACGCTGACTCGCGGCTAAAATTTAGGAAAACACAAATCCGTAGCTTCTGAATGCAAATTCGAGCCTAAAACTGAGAAAAAGCTCTAGTCCATAGCTGAAAGTGGAAAAAAATTGTTATTGCGGGGCAAAAATAGTTCATACACCGCTAATTTGCGGACAATATTGAGAAAAATCAATAATTAGCGAGGCTGAAATGATCGAAAAACGCTATAGTTGCAGCACAAAGTGCAAATTCACTGCTGAAAAGGTTAAAAGATGCTAATTGTCTGCAATTGCAATTGCAATGTCAATTTGCAATTGACATTGAATGAGTTTGCATTTTGCAAAGTTGGTGCGCTAATTTGAGCGTAATTACAAATTCTTATCGCGGTCTTATTTGCGCGAAAATGCGAAGTTTTTTGTCTAATAATTTCGGCGAAATTGCAAGTTTCAGTGCTGAATATCCGTGGAATTACAAATTTGCCATTATTATTGTTTTGGGGGCTTGGAACTCTGGCTACAGCCGGGCACAACGGACCTTAAGTCATGGGCTGACGAGACCCCTAAGCCGTACGCCCAACCAAAACTTGGAACATTTCGGTGGCAAATATCTGCAAAATTGGATGTTTCCAGGTACAATTTACGCGAAATTGCAAGTTTCAGGGCTAATTTATTTTATTTCCAGGGGCGGCCCAAACCCAGATGAATAGCCGTACGTAGTTGCGCAATAGTTAGAGATGAATATCTGTGAGTTTTGCAAATTAGGGTGCTAATTTGAGCAAAATTACGAGACTCACGGCTGAATATCAACGAAATTAAAAGTTTCGGGTCTTCGAGTGTTAATTTAAACAAAACTGCAAGTTTTTGGGCCTTTCTCGTGGCGGCGGATTCAGCAAAGGTGTAGCCGGCCCAAACAGAGCTCAGAGCCTGCCGAATACCCAAGAAATCGGAAATTCCATGGCCAAATATCCGTGGCAATCCGATTTTCGCGTCCCTATTCCTGGGAAAATGTGTATTTTGGGTGTTAATTCCAATGAAAGTGCAAGTTTCGCGCCTTCAAAAGCCAATTTTGCGAGTTTTGACAGTTCAAAAATCCGAGGTTTCGTGTTCTTTAAAAACTCAATTATTCTGATTCAACTGTGAAACGTAAATCAATAGGTATCATAAAAACTGTCTACTTAACTACTGACTGGGGGCCCTCGGGGGGCTCCTATAAGCAGTCGCCTATACCCTGCCTACCCCTAAAAACGGCCCTGAAGCGGTGAGCGGGCAGTATGTCATGAATTAAATTAGTGTAATGTATAAAATGTATTCATTTAGTTTGAGGTTGTTCTGCAGAATGAAAATTAGTTTCACTCTTTTTAATTTCACCATACCATAACCCTACTATCTTCAGTTTTTTTTTTATTTTAATGTTACGTAGGTAAATAAAAAGTCCAGACCCCTGTAAGTTAATTACCACTCGTTTTCCTCGTCACCGCCCTTCTCCATCAACCACTCTTTATCTTTCTACAAACTCAATTTACCGCTTGGTCGAATTCACTGTCCCTTTTCATAGCTTTTTAAACCTAGAAGAAAAGTCTCCCTCCTCTCCCTTTAGGATCGACCCTTCCTGGCTTGTTTTTAAAAGCATTTATCAAAGACTTATTAACGCGCCGCTTCCCGCTCCCTGCTTTGACACTCGCCTTATACAATTTTTGTTGCATATATTCCGCGCGATTTTCATTGGATCTTTGAGGATACCGACCGTAGTATGCTTTATTCTCTGATCCCAGGCGTAGCTCTAATAAGAGCTTTGCAAAAATTGTCTATTGAACTCTGGGGCTCGAAGGAATGCATGCCGGCAAAGGGAGGGTGCGGTTTAGCTAGAAAAAATGAAAAATAACGCCATGGATTTAGGATAGGTAATGCAACAGTTTATTATTAACTGGATACGACGCAGATTCCGCTTGTTTGCTACAGTTGTCTTCAGGGAATTATAAATAATATGATCGATGTGTAGATACGCAGGCATGAGTACAACGCTCAATCGTGAAATATACCGTTAATAATGTTTGGCCACTTGTATCTTGTGCAACGATGGAAATTCGGCCAGGCTTTAAATTTCAAATACTTTTAAATTAGTAGCGCTTTCAAGGGCTTCGCCCTTACCCTCAACCTATTCTGTGAATGAAAAATAGAAATTGAACCAAGTGCGAGCATTAATCAACCAACTTGCGCAAATTCATTTTCAATTCATTAAACTGACCTTCCGAACACCGCTCGGCTTCACGGACAAAACAAACGGGTGGCATTAATGTCACATTTATTGAAAAACCACAAAACTTCACTGTAGTACACTCCCGCATGTTCAGAGCTGTGCTGTGGGAAATGTCTGGAGAGATACAAGGAAAATGTAGATGGTGGTATGGGGGATCAATGTTTTTCGCCGAAACTTATTTCAATTTTCACGGACCGTTCTTCAATTACTCAATCGGGAGGTGGTGAGGTGGAGGTGGGGCTTAAAGTCCAGCAACTTTTAATTTTGGTGCTATAGTTATCAAATACATCAGACGGGCAAATGAAACCTCGTGGTTCCCGATCAATAACCGGCTCGGATTCTATTGAATTTATTCTCACAATTTTGTAAGACACGCGGTAACTGTTCTTTTCGTTTCAACGGTAACGGTTTTATTATGTATTTTGGTACTGGGGAAGAGCCGTGTGTTAATCAAGTCGAAGGTACCGATATCTTGCAATTGTACCATGAGCGATGGGGACACCTGGACAAACAATATATTCGAGCAAAACTCCAATCTGAGCTGGGTATCGCTGTCAAACCTAGTTCAAAGGCATCGTATGAAAGAGCTTGCTAACAACAGTACTGAAGACTCTCGAATGTACTCTGCCTGAAGGAATTTATGTATTGCTTTACTCGTTCCTCTCATCTTCAAGTTTGATCTCTTCTGTTGCGGGTGTTAGCGTGGACGTGCGCGAAGGACTTTTTTTTTTTCAAGTCCTTTTTCGCTATCTCCATCGCTATCTCTCAAAACATTTCATTCACTCGACCTCAGATCAGGTGGGACTCCCCGCTGAATTTAAGCATATTAGTAAGCGGAGGAAAAGAAACTATAACAAGGATTCCCTTAGTAGCTGCGAGCGAACAGGGAGGAGCCCAGCACTGAATCCCGTGGGTCTCGCTCACTGGGAAATGTGGTGTTTAGGAGGGTTCGTTACACCCGACATTGTCTGCACAGCGTCCAAGTCCATCTTGAACGAGGCCACGGTTCCGAGAGGGTGCCAGGCCCGTAGTTGGCCTGTGCCGGTGTCTGGGTGAACCTCTCCTTTGAGTCGGGTTGCTTGAGAGTGCAGCCCAAAGTGGGTGGTAAACTCCATCTAAGGCTAAATACAACCACGAGACCGATAGCGAACAAGTACCGTGAGGGAAAGTTGAAAAGGACTTTGAAGAGAGAGTTCAAGAGTACGTGAAACCGCTCAGGGGTAAACGGAAAAGACCCGAAATTCCGAAAAGGGAGATTCACGTCTGCTCGCACGTGCTCGGCGCTTGTTGTGTCTGGACGACCTTTGTGCCCCCGATTGGACGCAAGTTTAAACGGTTGGGTCTGGTTGCCGGCACTCGAGTTTCGATCCGAGCCGCGGCGGACCGCACTCCTCCCTTAGTAGGACGTCGCGACCCGCTCGTCCGTGGCCTACGGCTGAGCATGATGCCTGATGCTCGTGTTGGTTCCCTCGTGGGCCAGCTGCGGGTTGTCAGACTGCTCGTGCTTCCTGGCCACGGTAACGGACGGTATCAAATACCGGTGTCGAGCCGCTTCTTAGCGAGAGGGAAATAAAACACCCTCCCGTACGGAAGCGTCCTAGGCAGAGGGCAAGGTTTTCGAGTATCTGAAAACGCAAGTTTTGAAGTCAAGACGTTTGTTTTCTGTTCGTCTGACGGAGCTCGGGCCTGATGGTGAGTGAACGGCGTGGGGGGGGGGTTATCCGGGTGGTGGGAGGAGGAATGAGACCTAGGGCGCACCAGTACCAGAGACTCTAGAGGCTTTGGGAGAGGGATAGAGGGGCTCTGTTCGAGGAGGTTATGGGGACGGGTAGAGGTGAGTGGGCAGGCCCCCAGGAGGAACTGGAGCGGTACTGGGCGGGGGTGTTCGAGGCCCCGTCGGTGGCGTGGACCCAAGAAGATGTAAGGTGGGGGCGAGAGGATTTTTGGGGGAGGGTCTGGGAACCGGTGGTAGAGGAGGAGGTGATGAGGTTTATGCCGAGAGGGGTGGCGGGAGTGGACGGAGTCTCGGTAGACAAGTGGAAGGCGGTCAGGAGGGAAGGGAAGCGTCTCCTGTTCAATCTGTTGCTCTGGAGAGGGAGTGTGCCGGCGAAGATGCTGGAGGGACGGGTAACTCTAATCCCGAAGGGGGCTTTGGCGAGGGACCCTGGGGACATGAGGCCCATAACGGTGGGGTCGGTTGTTGTTGGGCACCTGCATAAGGTTCTGGCAGCGAGGGTGGGGGAGGCGGTGGTCCTCCATCGTGATGGTGGTTTGGTCTGGTGCCTTCCGGTCGGGCAAAGGTGATGGGAGTGGCGGCGGAGCGTTCGCTTAGGGGGTTGGAAGGATGGCGCAGGATCAGCCCGGGGGAGACGTGGAGGTACTTGGGGGTAAACTTTGGAGTGTGGGGGGTGGAGGAGTTGGAGGGATGGTGAGAGGAGGAGCTGAGAAGGTTGGGAGGGCGCCCTTGAAGCCGCTCCAGAGACTTGTGTTGGTCAGGGAGCACCTTATGCCGTCCTGGTACCATCGATTAGTTTTGGAGAAGGTGAGAAAGAAGGTGTTAGGACGGTTGGACGTGGCGGTGAGGAGGTGGGTAAAGGGACGGCTGAGGCTGCCCCACGATGTCACTAATGCCTTCCTGCACGCGGCCGTATCGGATGGGGGTTTAGGGGTGCCTGGGTTGGTGCGAGCGGTTCCGGAGTGGCGAGAGGAACGGAGAAGGAGGTGGCGAGAGGTAAGCGAGTTCGGGGTGCAGGGTGAGAAGGTGGACGTGGATATGGTGGAGTTGGGAAGGGTCGGACGGCGGGATCGCTGGAGGGATGAGCTTGTGAGTGCGGTGAACGGCAAGGACTTGGAGGCTGTGAGAGGGTCATCTGAATCTACGGAGTGGGTCAGAGGGAGGAGTTTGGAGCTTTCCGGTCGGGAATTTGTGGAGTTCGTGAGAATTCGTGCCGGGGCGCTTCCGTCGGCGGTGAGACTCTCCCGAGGGCGTAGGGGTGATGAGGTTCCCTTATGCCGGGTGGGCTGTGGGGTTCCGGAAACGGCATTCCACGCTGTCCAGAGTTGTGGAGGGGTGAGGGAGGCGAGAATTGAGCGGCACCACGCGGTGGCGGAATGGTTAGCGCGGTCGTTTACGTTGCTGGGGTTTCGTGTCTCGAGGGAGGTCTCGGTAGCGAATAGAGGGCGACGTTTAAGGCCGGACTTGGTGTTGGTGAAGGAAGGGAGACGGTTGATAGCCGATGTGCAGGTGGTGGGGGGTCGACAGGACCACATGAGGGAGTGGAGGGTGAGGAAGGCTGGGAAATATCGGGTGCCATGGCTGTGGAGAGGGCTGGAGGAGTTGATGGGGATTGGTGAAGGTAGTTGGGAGGTGTTGGCGCCTACGGTGTCGTGGAAGGGAGTGTGGGATCCGGGATCCGCGAGCGACCTTAGGAGGTGGGGGGTTCCACCGTGGGTTTTGGCGGTGGGAGCGGTGAAGTTGTTGCGGGGGACTGCGAGGATTTTCCGGCTGTTCACAGGTTTGGAGCGGAGAGGTGAGTCGGCGGATGATGGCTCGGCGAGTGGTCGCGCTAGAGGAGGGCGTCGTCGGCTGGAAGACAGCCAGGAGGTGTAGGCGATGGAAGAAGGACGGCTTTGAGGATGAGACGGCGGTGAGGTCACGGGACGTTAGGAGAGGCCGCAGTCTGCGGAACTTCCCGGCGAGGAAGCTTGGCTGGAAGGGGAGAGGCATAGCCAGGACCCTTCCAGCGGCGAAACGGTGCAGCTGAGGTATTGGGTGTTGGCCGTCCGCCCGTAGGCTGCACATAGTAGCGAGTGGATTCGTCGGGAGGGGAGGCGTCAAGACTGCGGCAAGAAGTTCAGACAGCCTGTAGGGCTGGTTTCGATTATGGCTTCGCTAGCCACTGGGAGGACAGTGTCATGTTTTTTTTTCTTTGTGTATTTAATGATGTTTGTGGGGTTGATGTGTGCCCTGGTCCTGCAGGGTGGGGCCTGAGAGCCGGTGTAAATAAGCCAATAAATTGTCAGTAGCCAAATGCCTCGTCATCTAATTAGTGACGCGCATGAGTGGATTAACGAGATTCTCTCTGTCCCTATCTACTGTCGTCGTGCGCGGCCGCTCTCGTAAGGCGTTGGAACGTTTGGCTGCCGAGGTTGTGAGTATCATCGTCACCTGGTGTGGCGAGTTTGGTCTCTTTCTCTCGGTAGAAAAGTCTCAGATGCTCCTCCTAAGAGGTCATCTGGACCCCAAGCATCCCCCAACGGTTCGTTTGTATGGTAAGCCCCTCAAATTAGTTAGTTCTTTCCGGTACCTGGGCGTCTGGCTTGCCAGAGGCAGGTACCCTCGTCGAATTTCTCCTATTACGCATGCGAGGGCACTGTCTCAGAAGGTTTACGACCGGATGTTCTCCATTCTTAACTTGTCGAAACCCAATTGGGGCTTTCGAACAAAGGATGTGATGGTGGTCTATCGTGGCGTCTTTCAGCCGATAGTGACCTACGCAGTGCAATTTTGGTATCGCTGTCAAACCTAGCTAAGAACTGTGTGGTCCTTGTCATAATTCGGAAAGGCACACTGGCTGCCATTTGGTACCAGGGTTCGAACGACGAAACCTGGAGAGCTGATGTCAGGTGACCGTCTGCGGTCCCCAACTGCGGTTTCAAACTTCTTTACCAAAATATTCAATACACAAGTTCTCCGACGTTTCCGTTCTTACCGACTTTTTACATATTAATAATTTGATATAATGTGCTTCACAGAAACACGGCTCAAGCCGGACGAAGTATCTTTGTACAATCTGAAAGGATTTAATTCAACTAGTAGCTTCTGCAGAAGCAGTTCTAAGCACGGTGGCTGCATCATCTACGTGAAGGAAACACTCAAGTCTAAACCTCTTCCGCACATCGATAAGCTTGTGGTCGAGAGAGAATTCGAAGTTGCGTCTGCCTTAGTAGTCGACTTAAGCCTAGTTATCGTCTGTCTATACCGGACGCCTAACCCAGGGAGTGAGGCAATTACCTTGTTTTTGAAGCGGTTAGATGCCTTACTTATGAAAATTTCTAGGTTCAATCTCCATGTTGTTCTTGTGGCCGACTTTAACGTAGATATGCTTGGATTATCCACAGCAAAATTAGAACTACTCGACCTTCTCGCTACCTACGGGTTGAGAATGACTCTGCAGCAAGTGACGAGGCCGGTCTCACTCACCTGCATTGACAATGTTCGCCACTTCTCTCCCTGTCGGCACTTCTTTTTCTGAGATTGCTCCATTTCTCCACTCGGACCACCTCGGTATTCTCTTTTCTTTCTGCCTCGAACGGAGGAGTCATCCTGTACTGTACAGCTATCGATGCCTTAGCGACAGGAACGTCTCGCGTTTTAGGGATCATCTCAGGTTAGTCAATTGGCTCTTGAAGAGCAAGAGAATTCCATTGTACAAAAACTAGCAAGAGGCATAGAGAGTTGCTTCCCCCGGACTAAGAAAAAGAGCCTTCGCCCAGGAGAAGGAACCCCTGGTACTCGTCTGATCTTCTGGTTCTGAAAAACTAATGTTTTAGACTATTCGAGTTGTCTTCAAGCTGCAACAGTGCGAAAATTGCCCACAAAAAAACCAAAAGACTATACAGAAAACTGGTTAAAAATGCCAAAGTGGAATACTGTTGCAATCTTGTCCGCACTGGTAGTCGGCCCCGAACTCTTTGGCGAATTATAAAAGACCAGACTAATCAGTGGACGTCTGACGAAAATGTCGACTATCATGGCATTTCTGCTGATGAATTTGACGCTTCGTTCCTTGACTCTGTGGCGGATCTGTGTAAGGATAATGACAATGAGAGTGTTTCCGTGGAGGACTGCAGGGACTTCTTCTGCGCTGCTGTCAACCGATCCCATCAACTTCCATTCCAGTTCAAAAATATAACCGTCGAAGAAGTGTTCAAGGCATTGCAGAAGCTGAAACTATCACGTTGTGAGGATCTCTTGGGCATATGAACAGCATCATGCTGATTGCCGCCGCTGATTTAATATGCGAACCTATGACCCAAGTCTATAACAGATGCATTGTTCTCGGGGTTTTCCCGGAACTTTTTAAGCTTTCGAAGGTACGCCCTGTCTTCAAGAAAAACGATCCTGGTCAGCCAAATAATTACCGTCCAATAGCAATACTGCTATATTTAGCTAAAGTGTTCGAGAAATTTCTCCGGAGGGACATGGCCGGTTTCTTCGAGGACAACAAAATTTATTCTGACTGTCAGCATGGCTTTAGGGCCTTCATTCTTCAAAAACGTGCCGTGAAGCTTATTGTGGGACTGAAGCCACGTCATTCCTGTAGAGAGGCTTTCTCCTCTCTCAGAATACTTCCCCTCGCCTCAGTTTTTACACTCCAAACGTTGACTTATGTAATCACCAACGTACAGTCCTTCAGATTACGATCAGATGTTCACGGCTACTCGACGCGAAATGCCGACCAGCTTGTGACGAATAGATCTCACCTGGAATTGACCAGTGGAGGTTTTCACGATGTTGGCATCGGTATTTTCAACATTCTTCCGGATCTAGTGAGGTGTTTGCCGCCGACGCTTTTTAAGACGAGACTCAAAGCCTTTCTCCTTTCTAGGACGTGTTACGATATGCAGGAGATCATGTCCCATCTCCGATCCTGGAGACCAGTTAAATAGCCAGTGGTTCATTTTTTTGACGTTGCATTGCCGCTTTATGGTTAGTAAAATAAATGTAAAATATGATATGATCATTTTTCACATTTTCGTTTTTGTTTTGTCGCGCGGGAAAAAATCGGCAGTGAAAGAAGCCATTCGAGAAGCATTCACAAAGGCTCGAACACTTGGCCATCAGGTGAAGGAATTCCTTTCTGACAACGGAGGTGAATTTGACAACGAAGCAGAATGAAGCGGTCGAAAGGGAGAATCGAACCATTGTCGAAATGGCTCAGACGTTCAAATACTCGAACTCGGAAGTCAAGTTTCCCGCTGCCATCTGGGCAAAACTCGTGACTACTGCCGGCTATACGTCCTAAATCGAATAGGCAAATCATCGGTCGAGAGCAAAAGTCCTCACGAAATTTGGTTTGGTTAAAAAACCACGAATTGGACACTTGAGAATTGTAAGTTCCAAGTGCTACGTCCATATATTTCCGTGCAGGAGAGAAGAAAAATGGATTCAAAAGCTGTAGTCGAATATCTCGTTGGGTATGATAGCGAAGAACGATACCGGATATACGTGCCCGAAAAACGAGACGTAATATTGTCCCGAGACGTCATTTTTAACAAAAAAATTGGTGACTGTGACGAGCGCGTCTCCTTGCCTTTTAAAGATAATGAAACAGTTATTCAAAAAGAAGATGAAACAGATCGTGAAAAATTAACTGAAAATACAACCGAAGACCATCAGAATCATCTTCAGCGACAGAAGATGAGGATTGAGGACGATACTGCTTCAGGCATCATAGCGAGATCACGGAAACGTGAAAAACCCCGTTATTTGAATGATTACGTCACGATAGTCGAAGAATTTACTGTATAAGACAATCCTAAGTCGTTTTCTGAAGCGATGGGACGCGAAGATTAAAGATGAATATAGAAGGAAGCCATGGACACGGAAATGGACTTCTATGCGTTCGAACGACGCGTGGGACCTGGTCGAGCTTCCTCCGGGAGAAATCGCCATCGGGAATAAATGGGTTTATCGTCTCGAACGCCACACAGACGGCACCGTCGACAAATATCAAGCGAGAATGGTGATTAAAGGGTGCGCTCAAAGACCCGGTCACGATGAGAGACGTAGGCGTCCCCCCACTATAACAAAACCCTCAGGAGAAAGAAAAGGGGTCAAAGCCTGATATTTCCTTGATACTGGCCGTTCTGTTTCTAAAAGATGGTTTCTATCTGGAGGTATTGCTGCTGCGTGGCTCGAACAGCTAAAAGCAATCCTGCCTGATAATCTTCGGAGGAGAGAGGGCCTAATTTAAGAACACTGTCAGCGGAACCGCGAATTTTGACTTATTCAAGTTGCTGAGGTAACGTAAAACGTAGGCTAGTACGCGTTGTAACCTTAATAGAGTTGATCTACGAATACTTCGTGGATAGAAAGATCGAGAGCGGTCAACAGAGAGTCGTTAGTGAGACTCTTCAGCAGGCCATTGGGAAAGTCGATGATGAAGAAAATCTGGGCCATGCCACCATAGTTGGGCAGTCAATGAGCTCTTGTGAGAACAAACCCCTACTAGCTGGATCAGCAGGGTTTTCCTTGCCGGCAACGTGACCCTAGTGGGCCAGTGGCGCGTTTTCCTGGATTCGCATCACGCGATTGGCTTCGAAGGGGTGGAGTTCTAATCCAAGCTAGAGAGCGGTCCGGGAGTCGCTGAACAAGACAGTTCGAAGGAGAGGAAGAGAGAAAAAGGCGGAAACTACGGATTTTAGTTGTAGAGAAAGAAGATGTGCTGCTTCTAACTCGAGTTGAGGGACGGTTCGACGCTTTGAAAGAAGCAACTCGGGTTTTTGGCAGTGACACCAACGGAAGTTTCGGCGCGCAGGTAAATAACAGCTGCGATGCCGAGTTCATTAGCATCTGAAAAGCCGACAAGATGGAGTGAAACAGATTCCGGAGGCAATATCTTTCGAGGTATTTCGAGGCTACTGAGGTGAGAAAATTTTTCACGAATTCTTATCCAGTCTTTCGGCAGATCATCGAGAAGTTGTTGATCCCAATCAATTTTCAAAATCCACAGCTGCTGGATTTTTGATTTCATGAGAAACGTGAAAGGGCTCAGATAGCCATTGACGTCAAACGTTTACGCGATTCGGGAAAGAATACCGCGTTTGGTGGGTGACTCAGTGAACTCGGAGACCAAGTATCTAAAAACATTAGTTTCTGGCACCCACACAAGACCATAAGCACCTTCACCGGTGATTACGTTTCGCCATGCAGAATGACGTCGATTGGGGCAACAAGGTCACTGGAGTAACGTGGGACAAAATTTCTTGACTTGAGGAAGCCAATTTTCCTAGATGAAAGCCTCCCTTTTGAAGGAGTGCTATTAATTCATCGCAGAGCGCCTGCCCTCCGCTCAAGGTTTCACTTCCAGTTAAGACAGTCATCGATGTACGTGGAAGACGAAAGACCCGCTGCTTCCAGGAGAAAAATACTACCTTCGTCTCTGACCAATTGTTGCACCGTTCGTTGGGCCAGGAATGGACTAGAAGAGGCACCGAAAATAAATCTAGAGAACTAGAGCGCGAGAAAATATGAAAGTATTGGCGATCGGATTCATGTAACGAGATTTCCCTAAACATTTGACGAATATCACATGAAATAGCTATCTGATGGCAACGAAAGCGACATAAAATTTGGCCAATGTCCGTTCGTAGTTGAGAGCCTGTTAACAAAGAATCGTTAAGACTAACCCCGGATGCCAACCTATTCAGCAGGGTTGAAAACGACTCTCACCCAGTTGATTCCAAAAGTTTTGTAGTCGCGTCTAAAAACGCAGTTTTCTTGCATTTAGTGCTTTATACGACTTAAACTCGGCATCCGATAGGGTTTGTTTCGCGCCATATTCTTTCTCTATCTAGTTCGTTTATGTTTGTTTAGCCAAAATTTTCGTTTGTTTACCATTTCATATACGTTTTTATTCGAAAAAAACTGTCCGTGTCGGGCAAAGTGTCGTTTGCTTCGTGGCATATTCTGCCTAGTTGCCGTTTGTTTACGGTTGTTTAGCCAAATTCTTCGTTTATTTAGCTTACTGTACAACTCTGCTCGGTACGAACACGTAAACCAAGTCCAGGCCCATCTGACACATGACCAAAATCATCTGTTCAGCTCGGCCTCTCGAAGAAAATTGTTTGACATGAACATTTGTGTGAGGTCAGGTTCAAGCAACTTGATTCACGGCCCTAAATCAGTTGTTCAAGGGTCATCATAGAACTTTTTTTCTTTTTTTTTTAATTGTATAATATGACATGGAAAATGCACAAAAATTTACACTAAACAAACGTATACAAACGAGAACGAGAAGAATATGCGGCACTATAAGTGTTGCAGCCTATGTGTCGGGTTGCGTGAGTTAGCCCAACCCAAT
>CM075942.1:4485052-4510822 GCA_038030265.1 Corythucha ciliata | reverse complement strand
ACTATGTCCAGTTCTCAATCGAGTGGCAATTATTGCTTTTCTTCGGCCCAATCCTTTCAACATCATTCCATTGCTCACGTCAACCCCCCACTTTTGCAAGCTTACTCTCGGTTCCAGTCCACTCGTTCTCCCACTCTTTCCAAACTCGCTACTTGATCCTCGTCGCTGTTACTTGACAATCCCTCCTGTCTCCTCGCCCACCAACTTCCAGACCTGCGTAGCTTGTCATCAATCTCTCTTTCGCCCTGATTCTAAGAGGCCTTTGCCTACTCACTTGCAGAGCATATCTGTCCCCGAGCAAATCTGACTCGACAATGCCACAGAGAAAGTGCTGAGGCATTGTCTGTACTCTCGCCAAGGACATAAGTTGATCTTGCCGATACTTCGGGGGTAGGACCCCGCTTAAGGCGTACAAGCTCTTATCTAGTGTTGTTCTGAAAGCTCCAGTCGCGATGAGTAGGCCTTTTCTGTACAAGGATGCGATCATTTTCAATCTTGTCTTCCTCGCAGAGTAATAGACCACGCTACCGTAACCAATGGTGGATTTTATTAGCGCACAGAATATTTGAATCAACAAGTGTGGTTCCAAGCCCCACTTGTACCCTGCAAGAACTCTCATACAGTTTAAATGCTTCAAGCATTTAGCCTCAATTGCCTGTAAGTGCTCCTTCCATGAAAGTTTTTCATCCCAGTGCAGACCAAGGAATCTTGCGGTTCTTAGCTTTTCAATTCTTTCGCCATCTAAAGCAAGACTAGGCTCTTGGTGCTGTCTTCTCAACTTGCAGAAATGGATTGCTTTCGTCTTCCCCACTGAGATCATGAACCCAGCTCTCCTAGCATTCCGACTTGTTATCCGAAGATGTTATCAAGGTCCTCATTCGCGTTGCCTGACATGTAGATCGCAATGTCATCTACATACATTGACACCTTGACCTCCATCGGGATACCTGTGGCTAGCCCATCAATCGCTACTAGAAACAGTATCACACTCAGGACCGACCCCTGTGGTATTCCGTTCTCCTGTATTCTGCCTGTTGACATAACACCCCCTACTCGCACGTGGAAAACTCGCTTCTACAAAAACTGCTCAACGTAATACACCAATCTTCCGTTAATATCCCAATCCAGTAGTCTTTTCAAAATCAGACGCCTCCATTTCATGTCAAAGAAGACCGCCACTGTGTGCCTCCGTTGAGGAAAGCTGTCAAGAATCTCGTTCTCAAGTCGTACCCCTATGGTCCACCGGGCTCCGCCCAGTTCGATATCCACACTGGTAGGGATTAATCAGCCGACGTCCTTCCAGTACTCCTATCAACCGATTCGCCACCACGCGTTCCATGGTTTTCCCAATACAGCTTTGTCATAGCAACGGGTCTGTAGCTGTCCGCCTTCCCCGGATCCTTCCCGGGCTTCAGAACTGGCGCCACCACCGCTGTCCTCCACCTTTCTGGGAATTCCCCGCTCTGCCAAATATGGTTAAACAATGTCAGTACGCCTCCTCCAGTACGCACGGCTCCTCAAATCTCCTCGCCCTCCCCAGAAACTCCAGTACTCAGACCCCCTGAGCCCTGATGGTAAATCCTAGGTCGGCCAACCTGTCAGCAAACCAGCAACATGACAGCAAACCCCGCTGCCGCAAACCCCTCACACTCTCTCACTAAGTGACCCGTTGTCTCCCCCTTCACTCCACACTTCTCACATGTAGGGTCCCCTATTAGCCCCATCATGTGCAAGTGTCACTGAACTGCAAAGTGCCCTGTAAATATTCCTACTATCTTTCTAGTTTGCTTTCGTCCTAACCCTACCAGCCACTTTGTCGTGTTGGCGTCATACCTTTTTACCCTCTTTCGCTTGTCTGCAGTGATCTTCTACTTCCCATCGTGCCTGGGCTTCCGCTTTAGCCCAACTCCGGGTTTCACTGAGTCCTACCACTGGTTCTGGGCCGACATATTCTGTCATGGCCACCGTCTTGGCCAGTTCGTCTGCTCTCTCATTCCCCGGGATGCCAGCATGACCTGGTACCCACCCTAATGTGACCGTGTTACCCTCCGTCAGCAGTGCCGATATACTAGCTCTACAGCCCCCCACCGCCCCCGACTTGACCACCAGTATGGAAATGGCCCCGAGGGCGGCTCGGCTGTCCGAGTATATCGTTATTCGCTTATTTGTCACACCTTTCCGTCTCAGTTCAATTGCACAGGCCTCTGTGGCCGCAACCTCCGCCTGAAACACCGTCGCATATTTCCCCAACGTCAGGCTCTCTGCCAACCCCATTCCGGTGATGTGTAAGCCCGACCCAGCCTTCCCTTTCACGGTTCCAATTTTTGAACCGTCCGTAAAACACTTGATCTCTTCTGTATCCCTCCATTCCCCCCACCCCCCTTGCCCGGTCTCCCGGGATAGTTTGACCATGATATATCGTCTTTGCAAAGTCCCCTTGTTTTACCATTTGATCCGATCTCATGCCCGTGGACGGTGCCACTCTGCGCATGTGTTCTCGTATCCCCCGTTTCCCATCTTCACTAACATGCAGTCCAATCTGTATGCCCCTTCCGTAGCCCGCGCCTGCAGTTCAAGGCTTAAGGGTTTTAGTCCCAGCATTACCACCATCGGTCTTGTTGGTGTCGTTCTGAACGCCCCTAGGGTCGCCAGACAGGCCAGCCTTTGCACTCTGTCTAGTTCAGCTGCGTTTCCCTTTTTGTTCGCCGCCTTCCACCAGACCGTGGCCACGTAGAGGATCCTTGATCGGATAATCCCCGTTTACAACCATAGGGTCATTTTGGGGTTCAGGCCCCATGTTTTCCCCACTACCCTTCTAACCTGACAGTAGGTGCCCATCGCCTTTTGTTAAGTTTCCCTTATGTGCTTCTCCCAGCTCAGTCGATGATCTAGCCACACCCCTAAATACTTAACTTCCGTTGTTAACTCCACTTCCTGGCCTCTAATCTGTAGAGTCTGAAGCCCCTGCCTGTTCCTTTTGTGGGTGAACAGACACAGCTTCACTTCCAACGTTGTTCACTGATCGAAGGTTCGCGCAAGACTAGTTCGTTACTAATATCGATAGGTACGGAGACAGATATCGACTTTTCTTAGTCCAGACAGAGATCACTTTAGAGTTAGGTTATAATTTAGAAGTTTTTGATCACTTTGGCGCACCAGAGAAGAGTTCCGCTATATTTTAAACGCACTATAAATATTTGGCTCGCCAAAGTGTTGGCCTAGATTTCCCCCGAAGAAATTTACGCTTCTGTAGGCTAGCTACTCGATAAGTTTCGTCTAAATGTGCCTTTGGCTCATTGGTGACCACCGCAGTAAGCTACGGATTAGGATTACACTCTTTGAGATTGTACAAGACAAAGCAACTTGTAAATGCTACGAAAGGGCCCTTAGCTTTTCCTTATTGAGAGTGCTTTTAAAGGGTTCCTAGGGGGGTTATTGAAAAGGGTCAAACTGCTAAATGCTCGTAACTCGAATACCTATCCCCTTATCTCTCCTTAAAGCTATCGATTTTATGGTAAAACGGAAAATTCCTCCTTTCGTAGATATAACCTCTTGTTTCGGTAGGCAAGA
The DNA here is from genome assembly GCA_038030265.1 of Corythucha ciliata. NCBI lineage: Eukaryota > Metazoa > Arthropoda > Insecta > Hemiptera > Tingidae > Corythucha > Corythucha ciliata. Next base: position 4,507,252 of record CM075942.1, on the reverse strand, counting down.
TATAGAGTGAGAGGAAGCAGGGAGAAAACTAAACTATTGTAGGTTTTACTGATACCTCACCACTGAGAGTCGGTAAGAGACACTCTAGTCCGCAGAGTATACTCAGGCCGCCCATAGCCGCATTCTGAACCACCCTACCCCCTTCCAACCTGAAGTATGCTTTAGCCGCTGAATTCAATCTAATTGTAGAAAGACAAACAATTCAACTTCAACTCTTCAAAAGTTGTACCCCCTCACCACCCGTTTGAATCCCACAGGCTCTATGATTTCACTAGCCATCCGCACGGTGTCATTTTCTTCTGCAAACAATTTTCACGATGTTCAATTTCCCTTCGACAAAGTTTAGTCAAATTTTCATTCTAACACCTCCGCATTTTCAAAGGAAGGATTTAGAAGAAGAAGAAGAAGAAGAAAAAAAAAACAGTTCCGACGAGAGGTGGAGGAGCGAGTAAATTGAAGTGGAATTAGGATCTTATATGCATACAAAAAGCGAGGAAGTTTTTATAAGATCTACCTTCCTACTCATACCCCCCCTCCCCTTCCACTTAGAAGAGCCTTTAGAGAGAGGCGTGATTCCATTTAAAATCTCGTTAGCCATAAAAGTAATTTCAAGCCCAGCATCGCACCCACGCCATGGAATTGGATAGGGTGGGGGGGTCAACGTTGTTGGGGAGGGGGCGAAATCCTTAAGAATTTTTTCTCAGCAAAAATTGTTTCCGTGGTGCTTCAATTAGAAAAGAAGACAAAATATATTTATTTTTTTTTTCACCGAGAAAAATGGTTTAGGAACAAAAACAGAATAAAATTAAAGTTTATGTGTGGCTCTCTTGAGATTATCACAAACCTTCTCTTATTAATATTTCTGGGAATGATTTTTTTTCCCCCTCTTCAAGGTTTGCAAAGGATGTAAATTTTTCGCCCCAGCGGGATGCAAGAGAGAAGGGAGCTTAGCTTCGCTTAAAATAATTAGACAAAGTAGGGGAAATAAGATAAAGTGTGTAACCTCTTTTTACCGTGGTGGAGTTTGTTTTTCTTCTCCTTCTTAATTTTGGAATTATTTTTTCGTCGTTCTCTCTCTTTATCTCTCTCTCTCCCTTCCCAGAATTTTCCTCTTTTCACGACGAAAAGAGGAAAATCTTCCCTTTCCATCTTCTCTTCCCTTCCTTTCGTCTCACCTTACTACCAACTCAATAAAATTTTCTCTTTTTATGCCAAGCAACAAGTAGGGAGCATATGGTTCCAACTACCCCGAAGGAGATACCCGACCGCTGAATAAGTTTTAAGAATTCCACGCTTAGCCTGCTAGAGAACTAAGGAGTGAGTTCTCATTGATTTCTCTCATTCATTCATTCATTTTATTGTGGCAGAGCGTTCCGTGACTTGAGAAAAAAAAAAGTTAGACTAACGCCCTCACGACCGTTGAGTCACGCATACGAGTCCCAGGTGACGACCTTCCTGGAGCCTCGTTCAGCAGTGACTTTCCTGTTTGGAACATCGTGGGACGGTTGCCTATTTGGCTTGACAATATAATTTTGTCCAGCGTCGATGCGTCGAATTTTCTCTGTAACATCGGAGTGTACAGTTTTTGTAGCCACGCTGCTACAGTGAGACTTTTTGATCAATGAAGCGTGTACACTTGGCGTAGAAAATGTTTTAGAACGAATTTTTAATTTTCGTAAGCGGCTGCATAATTATAGTCTGTATAGAATCGAACCACAAAATTTGATCTTTCAGTACGAAAAATTGGAGAACTGGTAGGTCACCCCTAGAAATATCCAAATATGTATATATTTATTTGGTACCAATATACTCATAATTTGGTCCCGGATGTTCCGTTCTCCTAAACAAAAAAAACCGTTGGTCAGTTCTAATCAGCTGAACCCCCCCCCCTCTTTTTCACACCCAAACCTGTCCCACCTTCTCATCACTCCTTGAAGAGGCAGAGACAAGTTTTTTCCCCTCCTCTCTCACACATTTTGAACCGTGGAAAGACGCCACCGACAAGTGACGTTTTGAACGCCGGCCAACACGCGACGACCGTTTTACGATCTTGGTGAGTTCTTCCTTTTTTTTCTCTTCCTTCGCTTACTCATGACATAAATAAATGATTCACATTGGCCAACGCTCCGGCTTCCCCCATAATATTTAATACAGTCGGCTTACGAACATACCCCTAAATTTTTGGTCCTCCGGGCCGGATAAAACGATTTCCTCAACCACTTTTCCTCGTTTTATTCTTCCCTAAGAAAAATTCGATTGAAGCCTTGCGTTATTTTCGTCATTTCCCGTCCCATCATTTTATTAATTTTGATAGTTCGTCACGCTCTATCTTCTCTTTAACATTCAGTGTACTTTGATCCCTTTCGCTGTTCTCCGTCTCACTTATGAAACCGTTTATATTTCCGTCTGCTTTACGATGCCCGACACAGAGGAAACAGTCCTATCGGATGCCGAGTTTAAGTCGTATAAAGCACTAAATGCAAGAAAACTGCGTTTGTAGACGCGACTACAAAACTTTTGGAATCAACTGGGTGAGAGTCGTTTTCAACCCTGCCGAAAAGGTTGGCATCCGGGGTTAGTCTTAACGATTCCTTGTTAACAGGTCCTAAACTACGAACGGACATTGGCCAAATTTTATGTTGCTTTCGTTGCCATCAGATAGCTATTTCATGTGATATTCGTCAAATGTTTAGGGAAATCTCGTTACATGAATCCGATCGCCAATACTTTCATATTTTCTCGCGCTCTAGTCCTCTAGATTTATTTTCGGTGCCTCTTCTAGTCCATTCCTGGCCCAACGAACGGTACAACAATTGGTCAGAGACGAAGGTAGTATTTTTCTCCTGGAAGCAGCGGGTCTTTCGTCTTCCACGTACATCGATGACTGTCTAACTGGAAGTGAAACCTTGAGCGGAGGGCAGGCGCTCTGCGATGAATTAATAGCACTCCTTCAAAAGGGAGGCTTTCATCTAGGAAAATTGGCTTCCTCAAGTCAAGAAATTTTGTCCCACGTTACTCCAGTGACCTTGTTGCCCCAATCAAACGTCATTCTGCATGGCGAAACGTAATCACCGGTGAATGTGCTTATGGTCTTGTGTGGGTGCCAGAAACTAATGTTTTTAGATACTTGGTCTCCGAGTTCACTGAGTCACCCACCAAACGCGGTATTCTTTCCCGAATCGCGTAAACGTTTGACGTCAATGGCTATCTGAGCCCTTTCACGTTTCTCATGAAATCAAAAATCCAGCAGCTGTGGATTTTGAAAATTGATTGGGATCAACAACTTCTCGATGATCTGCCGAAAGACTGGATAAGAATTCGTGAAAAATTTTCTCACCTCAGTAGCCTCGAAATACCTCGAAAGATATTGCCTCCGGAATCTGTTTCACTCCATCTTGTCGGCTTTTCAGATGCTAATGAACTCGGCATCGCAGCTGTTATTTACCTGCGCGCCGAAACTTCCGTTGGTGTCACTGCCAAAAACCCGAGTTGCTTCTTTCAAAGCGTCGAACCGTCCCTCAACTCGAGTTAGAAGCAGCACATCTTCTTTCTCTACAACTAAAATCCGTAGTTTCCGCCTTTTTCTCTCTTCCTCTCCTTCGAACTGTCTTGTTCAGCGACTCCCGGACCGCTCTCTAGCTTGGATTAGAACTCCACCCCTTCGAAGCCAATCGCGTGATGCGAATCCAGGAAAACGCGCCACTGGCCCACTGGGGTCACGTTGCCGGCAAGGAAAACCCTGCTGATCCAGCTAGTAGGGGTTTGTTCTCACAAGAGCTCATTGACTGCCCAACTATGGTGGCATGGCCCAGATTTTCTTCATCATCGACTTTCCCAATGGCCTGCTGAAGAGTCTCACTAACGACTCTCTGTTGACCGCTCTCGATCTTTCTATCCACGAAGTATTCGTAGATCAACTCTATTAAGGTTACAACGCGTACTAGCCTACGTTTTACGTTACCTCAGCAACTTGAATAAGTCAAAATTCGCCCTCTTAGGCCCTCTCTCCTCCGAAGATTATCAGGCAGGATTGCTTTTAGCTGTTCGAGCCACGCAGCAGCAATACCTCCAGATAGAAACCATCTTTTAGAAACAGAACGGCCAGAATCAAGGAAATATCAGGCTTTGACCCCTTTTCTTTCTCCTGAGGGTTTTGTTATAGTGGGGGGACGCCTACGTCTCTCATCGTGACCGGGTCTTTGAGCGCACCCTTTAATCACCATTCTCGCTTGATATTTGTCGACGGTGCCGTCTGTGTGGCGTTCGAGACGATAAACCCATTTATTCCCGATGGCGATTTTTCCCGGAGGAAGCTCGACTAGGTCCCACGCGTCGTTCGAACGCATAGAAGTCCATTTCCGTGTCCATGGCTTCCTTCTATATTCATCTTTAATCTTCGCGTCCCATCGCTTCAGAAAACGACTTAGGATCGTCTTCTACAGTAAATTCTTCGACTATCGTGACGTAATCATTCAAATAACGGGGTTTTTCACGTTTCCGTGATCTCGCTATGATGCCTGAAGCAGTATCGTCCTCAATCCTCATCTTCTGTCGCTGAAGATGATTCTGATGGTCTTCGGTTGTATTTTCAGTTAATTTTTCACGATCTGTTTCATCTTCTTTTTGAATAACTGTTTCATTATCTTTAAAAGGCAAGGAGACGCGCTCGTCACAGTCACCAATTTTTTTGTTAAAAATGACGTCTCGGGACAATATTACGTCTCGTTTTTCGGGCACGTATATCCGGTATCGTTCTTCGCTATCATACCCAACGAGATATTCGACTACAGCTTTTGAATCCATTTTTCTTCTCTCCTGCACGGAAATATATGGACGTAGCACTTGGAACTTACAATTCTCAAGTGTCCAATTCGTGGTTTTTTAACCAAACCAAATTTCGTGAGGACTTTTGCTCTCGACCGATGATTTGCCTATTCGATTTAGGACGTATAGCCGGCAGTAGTCACGAGTTTTGCCCAGATGGCAGCGGGAAACTTGACTTCCGAGTTCGAGTATTTGAACGTCTGAGCCATTTCGACAATGGTTCGATTCTCCCTTTCGACCGCTTCATTCTGCTGGGGAGTATATGGGGCCGTTAGTCGCTGCGTTATACCCCAAATTCACGAAGTACGACTCGAACTTCTTCGTTGTCAAATTCACCTCCGTTGTCAGCAAGGAATTCCTTCACCTGATGGCCAAGTGTTCGAGCCTTTGTGAATGCTTCTCGAATGGCTTCTTTCACTGCCGATTTTTTCCCGCGCGACAAAACAAAAACGAAAATGTGAAAAATGATCATATCATATTTTACATTTATTTTACTAACCATAAAGCGGCAATGCAACGTCAAAAAAATGAACCACTGGCTATTTAACTGGTCTCCAGGATCGGAGATGGGACATGATCTCCTGCATATCGTAACACGTCCTAGAAAGGAGAAAGGCTTTGAGTCTCGTCTTAAAAAGCGTCGGCGGCAAACACCTCACTAGATCCGGAAGAATGTTGAAAATACCGATGCCAACATCGTGAAAACCTCCACTGGTCAATTCCAGGTGAGATCTATTCGTCACAAGCTGGTCGGCATTTCGCGTCGAGTAGCCGTGAACATCTGATCGTAATCTGAAGGACTGTACGTTGGTGATTACATAAGTCAACGTTTGGAGTGTAAAAACTGAGGCGAGGGGAAGTATTCTGAGAGAGGAGAAAGCCTCTCTACAGGAATGACGTGGCTTCAGTCCCACAATAAGCTTCACGGCACGTTTTTGAAGAATGAAGGCCCTAAAGCCATGCTGACAGTCAGAATAAATTTTGTTGTCCTCGAAGAAACCGGCCATGTCCCTCCGGAGAAATTTCTCGAACACTTTAGCTAAATATAGCAGTATTGCTATTGGACGGTAATTATTTGGCTGACCAGGATCGTTTTTCTTGAAGACAGGGCGTACCTTCGAAAGCTTAAAAAGTTCCGGGAAAACCCCGAGAACAATGCATCTGTTATAGACTTGGGTCATAGGTTCGCATATTAAATCAGCGGCGGCAATCAGCATGATGCTGTTCATATGCCCAAGAGATCCTCACAACGTGATAGTTTCAGCTTCTGCAATGCCTTGAACACTTCTTCGACGGTTATATTTTTGAACTGGAATGGAAGTTGATGGGATCGGTTGACAGCAGCGCAGAAGAAGTCCCTGCAGTCCTCCACGGAAACACTCTCATTGTCATTATCCTTACACAGATCCGCCACAGAGTCAAGGAACGAAGCGTCAAATTCATCAGCAGAAATGCCATGATAGTCGACATTTTCGTCAGACGTCCACTGATTAGTCTGGTCTTTTATAATTCGCCAAAGAGTTCGGGGCCGACTACCAGTGCGGACAAGATTGCAACAGTATTCCACTTTGGCATTTTTAACCAGTTTTCTGTATAGTCTTTTGGTTTTTTTTGTGGGCAATTTTCGCACTGTTGCAGCTTGAAGACAACTCGAATAGTCTAAAACATTAGTTTTTCAGAACCAGAAGATCAGACGAGTACCAGGGGTTCCTTCTCCTGGGCGAAGGCTCTTTTTCTTAGTCCGGGGGAAGCAACTCTCTATGCCTCTTGCTAGTTTTTGTACAATGGAATTCTCTTGCTCTTCAAGAGCCAATTGACTAACCTGAGATGATCCCTAAAACGCGAGACGTTCCTGTCGCTAAGGCATCGATAGCTGTACAGTACAGGATGACTCCTCCGTTCGAGGCAGAAAGAAAAGAGAATACCGAGGTGGTCCGAGTGGAGAAATGGAGCAATCTCAGAAAAAGAAGTGCCGACAGGGAGAGAAGTGGCGAACATTGTCAATGCAGGTGAGTGAGACCGGCCTCGTCACTTGCTGCAGAGTCATTCTCAACCCGTAGGTAGCGAGAAGGTCGAGTAGTTCTAATTTTGCTGTGGATAATCCAAGCATATCTACGTTAAAGTCGGCCACAAGAACAACATGGAGATTGAACCTAGAAATTTTCATAAGTAAGGCATCTAACCGCTTCAAAAACAAGGTAATTGCCTCACTCCCTGGGTTAGGCGTCCGGTATAGACAGACGATAACTAGGCTTAAGTCGACTACTAAGGCAGACGCAACTTCGAATTCTCTCTCGACCACAAGCTTATCGATGTGCGGAAGAGGTTTAGACTTGAGTGTTTCCTTCACGTAGATGATGCAGCCACCGTGCTTAGAACTGCTTCTGCAGAAGCTACTAGTTGAATTAAATCCTTTCAGATTGTACAAAGATACTTCGTCCGGCTTGAGCCGTGTTTCTGTGAAGCACATTATATCAAATTATTAATATGTAAAAAGTCGGTAAGAACGGAAACGTCGGAGAACTTGTGTATTGAATATTTTGGTAAAGAAGTTTGAAACCGCAGTTGGGACCGCAGACGGTCACCTGACATCAGCTCTCCAGGTTTCGTCGTTCGAACCCTGGTACCAAATGGCAGCCGGTGTGCCTTTCCGAATTATGACAAGGACCACACAGTTCTTAGCTAGGTTTGACAGCGATACCAAAATTGCACTGCGTAGGTCACTATCGGCTGAAAGACGCCACGATAGACCACTATCACATCCTTTGTTCGAAAGCCCCAATTGGGTTTCGACAAGTTAAGAATGGAGAACATCCGGTCGTAAACCTTCTGAGACAGTGCCCTCGCATGCGTAATAGGAGAAATTCGACGAGGGTACCTGCCTCTGGCAAGCCAGACGCCCAGGTACCGGAAAGAACTAACTAATTTGAGGGGCTTACCATACAAACGAACCGTTGGGGAACGCTTGGGGTCCAGATGACCTCTTAGGAGGAGCATCTGAGACTTTTCTACCGAGAGAAAGAGACCAAACTCGCCACACCAGGTGACGATGATACTCACAACCTCGGCAGCCAAACGTTCCAACGCCTTACGAGAGCGGCCGTGCACGACGACAGTAGATAGGGACAGAGAGAATCTCGTTAATCCACTCATGCGCGTCACTAATTAGATGACAAGGCATTTGGCTACTGACAATTTATTGGCTTATTTACACCGGCTCTCAGGCCCCACCCTGCAGGACCAGGGCACACATCAACCCCACAAACATCATTAAATACACAAAGAAAAAAAAACATGACACTGTCCTCCCAGTGGCTAGCGAAGCCATAATCGAAACCAGCCCAACAGGCTGTCTGAACTTCTTGCCGCAGTCTTGACGCCTCCCCTCCCGACGAATCCACTCGCTACTATGTGCAGCCTACGGGCGGACGGCCAACACCCAATACCTCAGCTGCACCGTTTCGCCGCTGGAAGGGTCCTGGCTATGCCTCTCCCCTTCCAGCCAAGCTTCCTCGCCGGGAAGTTCCGCAGACTGCGGCCTCTCCTAACGTCCCGTGACCTCACCGCCGTCTCATCCTCAAAGCCGTCCTTCTTCCATCGCCTACACCTCCTGGCTGTCTTCCAGCCGACGACGCCCTTCTCTAGCGCGACCACTCGCCGAGCCATCATCCGCCGACTCACCTCTCCGCTCCAAACCTGTGAACAGCCGGAAAATCCTCGCAGTCCCCCGCAACACCTTCACCGCTCCCACCGCCAAAACCCACGGTGGAACCCCCCACCTCCTAAGGTCGCTCGCGGATCCCGGATCCCACACTCCCTTCCACGACACCGTAGGCGCCAACACCTCCCAACTACCTTCACCAATCCCCATCAACTCCTCCAGCCCTCTCCACAGCCATGGCACCCGATACTTCCCAGCCTTCCTCACCCTCCACTCCCTCATGTGGTCCTGTCGACCCCCCACCACCTGCACATCGGCTATCAACCGTCTCCCTTCCTTCACCAACACCAAGTCCGGCCTTAAACGTCGCCCTCTATTCGCTACCGAGACCTCCCTCGAGACACGAAACCCCAGCAACGTAAACGACCGCGCTAACCATTCCGCCACCGCGTGGTGCCGCTCAATTCTCGCCTCCCTCACCCCTCCACAACTCTGGACAGCGTGGAATGCCGTTTCCGGAACCCCACAGCCCACCCGGCATAAGGGAACCTCATCACCCCTACGCCCTCGGGAGAGTCTCACCGCCGACGGAAGCGTCCCGGCACGAATTCTCACGAACTCCACAAATTCCCGACCGGAAAGCTCCAAACTCCTCCCTCTGACCCACTCCGTAGATTCAGATGACCCTCTCACAGCCTCCAAGTCCTTGCCGTTCACCGCACTCACAAGCTCATCCCTCCAGCGATCCCGCCGTCCGACCCTTCCCAACTCCACCATATCCACGTCCACCTTCTCACCCTGCACCCCGAACTCGCTTACCTCTCGCCACCTCCTTCTCCGTTCCTCTCGCCACTCCGGAACCGCTCGCACCAACCCAGGCACCCCTAAACCCCCATCCGATACGGCCGCGTGCAGGAAGGCATTAGTGACATCGTGGGGCAGCCTCAGCCCCCCGATGTTACCCACCTCCTCACCGCCACGTCCAACCGTCCTAACACCTTCTTTCTCACCTTCTTCAAAACTAATCGATGGTACCAGGACGGCATAAGGTGCTCCCTGACCAACACAAGTCTCTGGAGCGGCTTCAAGGGCGCCCTCCCAACCTTCCCCAGCTCCACCTCTCACCATCCCTCCAACCATTCCACCCCCCACACTCCAAAGTTTACCCCCAAGTACCTCCACGTCTCCCCCGGGCTGATCCTGCGCCATCCTTCCAACCCCCTAAGCGAACGCTCCGCCGCCACTCCCATCACCTTTGCCCGACCGGAAGGCACCAGACCAAACCACCATCACGATGGAGGACCACCGCCTCCCCCACCCTCGCTGCCAGAACCTTATGCAGGTGCCCAACAACAACCGACCCCACCGTTATGGGCCTCATGTCCCCAGGGTCCCTCGCCAAAGCCCCCTTCGGGATTAGAGTTACCCGTCCCTCCAGCATCTTCGCCGGCACACTCCCTCTCCAGAGCAACAGATTGAACAGGAGACGCTTCCCTTCCCTCCTGACCACCTTCCACTTGTCTACCGAGACTCCGTCCACTCCCGCCACCCCTCTCGGCATAAACCTCATCACCTCCTCCTCTACCACCGGTTCCCAGACCCTCCCCCAAAAATCCTCTCGCCCCCACCTTACATCTTCTTGGGTCCACGCCACCGACGGGGCCTCGAACACCCCCGCCCAGTACCGCTCCAGTTCCTCCTGGGGGCCTGCCCACTCACCTCTACCCGTCCCCATAACCTCCTCGAACAGAGCCCCTCTATCCCTCTCCCAAAGCCTCTAGAGTCTCTGGTACTGGTGCGCCCTAGGTCTCATTCCTCCTCCCACCACCCGGATAACCCCCCCCCCCCACGCCGTTCACTCACCATCAGGCCCGAGCTCCGTCAGACGAACAGAAAACAAACGTCTTGACTTCAAAACTTGCGTTTTCAGATACTCGAAAACCTTGCCCTCTGCCTAGGACGCTTCCGTACGGGAGGGTGTTTTATTTCCCTCTCGCTGAGAAGCGGCTCGACACCGGTATTTGATACCGTCCCTTACCGTGGCCAGGAAGCACGAGCAGTCTGACAACCCGCAGCTGGCCCACGAGGGAACCAACACGAGCATCAGGCATCTTGCTCAGCCGTAGGCCACGGACGAGCGGGTCGCGACGTCCTACTAAGGGAGGAGTGCGGTCCGCCGCGGCTCGGATCGAAACTCGAGTGCCGGCAACCAGACCCAACCGTTTAAACTTGCGTCCAATCGGGGGCACAAAGGTCGTCCAGACACAACAAGCGCCGAGCACGTGCGAGCAGACGTGAATCTCCCTTTTCGGAATTTCGGGTCTTTTCCGTTTACCCCTGAGCGGTTTCACGTACTCTTGAACTCTCTCTTCAAAGTCCTTTTCAACTTTCCCTCACGGTACTTGTTCGCTATCGGTCTCGTGGTTGTATTTAGCCTTAGATGGAGTTTACCACCCACTTTGGGCTGCACTCTCAAGCAACCCGACTCAAAGGAGAGGTTCACCCAGACACCGGCACAGGCCAACTACGGGCCTGGCACCCTCTCGGGACCGTGGCCTCGTTCAAGATGGACTTGGACGCTGTGCAGACAATGTCGGGTGTAACGAACCCTCCTAAACACCACATTTCCCAGTGAGCGAGGCCCACGGGATTCAGTGCTGGGCTCCTCCCTGTTCGCTCGCAGCTACTAAGGGAATCCTTGTTATAGTTTCTTTTCCTGCTTACTAATATGCTTAAATTCAGCGGGAAGTCCCACCTGATTTGAGGTCGAGTGAATGAAATGTTTTGAGAGATAGCGATGGAGATAGCGAAAAAAGACTTGAAAAAAAAAAGTCCTTCGCGCACGTCCACGCTAACACCCGCAACAGAAGAGATCAAACTTGAAGATGAGAGGAACGAGTAAAGCAATACATAAATTCCTTCAGGCAGAGTACATTCGAGAGTCTTCAGTACTGTTGTTAGCAAGCTCTTTCATACGATGCCTTTGAACTAGGTTTGACAGCGATACCCAGCTCAGATTGGAGCTTTGCTCGAATATATTGTTTGTCCAGGTGTCCCCATCGCTCATGGTACAATTGCAAGATATCGGTACCTTCGACTTGATTAACACACGGCTCTTCCCCAGTACCCAAATACATAATAAAACCGTTACCGTTGAAACGAAAAGAACAGTTACCGCGTGTCTTACAAAATTGTGAGAATAAATTCAATAGAATCCGGGCCGGTTATTGATCGGGAACCACGACGTTTCATTTGCCCGTCTGATGTATTTGATAACTATAGCACCAAAATTAAAAGTTGCTGGACTTTAAGCCCCACCTCCACCTCACCACCTCCCGATTGAGTAATTGAAGAACGGTCCGTGAAAATTGAAATAAGTTTCGGCGAAAAACATTGATCCCCCATACCACCATCTACATTTTCCTTGTATCTCTCCAGACATTTCCCACAGCACAGCTCTGAACATGCGGGAGTGTACTACAGTGAAGTTTTGTGGTTTTTCAATAAATGTGACATTAATGCCACCCGTTTGTTTTGTCCGTGAAGCCGAGCGGTGTTCGGAAGGTCAGTTTAATGAATTGAAAATGAATTTACGCAAGTTGGTTGATTAATGCTCGCACTTGCATTTCTATTTTTCATTCACAGAATAGGTTGAGGGTAAGGGCGAAGTCCTTGAAAGCGCTACTAATTAAAAAGTAATTGAAATTTAAAGCCTGGCCGAATTTCCATCGTTGCATAAGATACAAGCGGCCTGCGTATCTACACATCGATCATATTATTATTTTAATTATTTTATTTATTTATTAACAGCTTGAATGCCATAAAAAGTTTAACCCACTATGTTAACAAGTGATTAAGTAACTGCATACATTTCTTATTGATTTGCTGCTATGATACCTAAATATGTCTATGTTCAGGCTATTTATAACACGGCAGGCTCTAAACAGTGGCGAGTTAAACTTATAATTAGTACCACAGAGTGGCAGGTGGAACGTATCATGGTTTCGACTGGACCTAGTAGGTACATGAAAGTTTAGTTTTGAAAGTAATTCAGTGCTATCGATAAGCCCATTAAGCAATTTAAAAATAACCTCACACAGTACGTGCTCTGCTGTTTCCACGGCCAAGTCGCAAAATCTGCAAATGTCCGTGTCAGACTTCTCCATTAGTCTGAGTGTATATCGAAGGGCACAATGTCCCGTTAGCAGTCCCACCAAGATCCTAAGGTCTCCTCGGCTCAGAGAGATCAGGCCCTTCTCCGATCGTCCCTTTGGAGTGACAAAGAGCTTGGCCTGCCTGAGACCTGGTTTTCTAACCCAGTGTTCACGATGCCTCTCGTCCAACGAGGCCTGCACCTGCCTCTTCGTGAAGGACTTCGTGACCCCGAGACTTGGCTCTGGGCCCACGTAAGGCATCTCTGATCCTCTCTTCGCGAGTTGTTCAGCCATTTCATTCTCCTCAAACCCCTTTGTGACCCGGCATCCACATCAAAGTAAGGCTGTTTGCCGTTGCCACAGGCATGAGGGCTTCAAGACATCCCCAAACTAGCTTCGAATTCACGACACTTCAGCCTAGGGCTTCAAGAGCCGCCTGGCTGTCAGACAGGATAAAGTTCTTCGCTTTCCGGAGACCCCTCACACTAATCTTCCGCGCACAGGCTTCTATAGCATAGATCTCCGCCTGAAAGATGGTGGCGGTCGTCCCAAGGGATTCCCAATGCTGAAGCCTGGGGCCAAAGACCCCAATGCCAGCACCCCCATCCTTCACAGATCCATCAGTATACCATACTTGCGTGCCGGGCTTAAACCTCGGCAAACCCTTATCCCAAAGGTCAAGGTTGCCTATATCGACCTTAAAGGATTTTTCAAAATCATCCTCACATGCATGAGATCCGTAACGACTTCAGCCGCCTCACTGCATGCAACTTCCTCCAGAACACGCAACTGCCCAATCTGGACACCCCGCTTCACGTACTCCGCCCGCAGCAGTCTCACCGCTGCCATATATGCGGTCGCCTGCACATGAAAGTGCAGGGGAGGCATGTCCAGTAACACCTCCATGGCTGCCGTCGGGCACGAATGCATAGCACCCGTTGCTCCAAGACAGGCCTGGCGCTGCAACTTACTCAGCAAGGCCTGGACTGTCCCTTGTTTCGTCTTCTGTCACCATAGGAGTGAGCCATAGGTGACGATAGGCCTAACAACGGCTGTATACAGCCACAACACCATTTTTGGTTTTAGACCCCATGTTTTGCCAAACATTTTCCGACCAGCCCACAATGCGAACGTGGCCTTATTCAGCACCCTCTTGATATGCGAGGTCCATTTGAGCCCCTGATCCAGGGTAACTCCAAGGTACTTGACTCCTTTTCCTACTTTCAACACTTCTCCATTCAGTCGAACTACCTTTAATGCCAGCTTCCTCCGCCTGGTAAACGCAACAAGGGTGGTCTTCTCAGGGTTAACCCTGAGACCATGCCTGCTGCACCATCGCTACCCTATGTTAAGGGCACCCTGCATCCTACTGGATATGGTATCATCAAATTTGCCCCTAACTAGAATCGCAAGGTCATCCGCGTAACCAACTACCTCATAACCCTGCTCCTTTAGAATAGCGAGAAGCTCGTCCACCACGAGCAACCAGAGCAAAGGAGAGAGCACACCCCCCTGGGGACATCCCCTTGAGGGCAACACGGAAACAGTCTCCCCTCCCAGCTCCGAAGTCATGACGCAGCATTCCAGCATCCCCTTGATCCATTTCACTGAAGATGGATCAAAACCTCTGCTCCTAACTGCATCCTCCAAAGAGTCATAGGTGGTATTATCAAAAGCACCACCTATGTCCAGGAAGCAGCCCAGCGCAGTTTCTTTCGCCTCCAGAGATTTTTCAACCTTACCCACCAGTTCGTTTAGGGCGGTCTCAGTAGACTTGCCCGCCTGGTAGGCATGCTGCCCCCTCTGGATTGGTTTAATTTTAAGGCAACCGTCCTTGATATCCAGGCCAATTACCTTTTCCATTGTTTTAAGGAGGAAGGACATGAGGCTTATGGGTCGGTACGCCTTTGCCTGGGCCGAGGAGTTTGCTCCCGACTTAGGAATGAACACAACCCTGACCTCCCTCCATGCCTTCGGTATATACGATAATGCATAACTTGCCCTAAATATCCTTCTGAAGCGCGGCTCCAGGACCTCCAGGCCACGCTGTAGCATGGCCGGGAATATCCCGTCCGGCCCATGGGATTTATAGGGCTTAAATGAGCCGATAGCCCATTTAATTTTCGCGAGCGTAAACAATTTCCCCGATGCACTCCATATTGCATTATTTGCTGGCTGGCAGTCAGCCACCACTTCGCCTTAACATCTGAGGCCCCTCCATCCCTGGAATCAGGGAAATGACTACGCAGGAAGACCTCCAGGGTCTCTTTAGCGCTCTCGGTATACGCCCCATCTCTCTTTGGACAGGACCCTCTGTAGTCTGCCCATAACGGACACATTCTCCATCCCCTCACAGAAGGTCCTCCACGTGGCCCGCTTTGCTTTCCTAATGGCCTTGTTATACTCCGTGAGGGAGTGCCTATAAGCCTCCCTCTCCCCACGTGATCTGGCCCTATTGTAAAGCCTCCTCTCATTGTTCCACCAAGGGACCTCCCTGTTCCCCTTCTTCACCTTAACAGGACAGCTTTCCTCATACGCACTGAGGACCGCTGAATTGATCGCCTCCACCGCCCATCAGGTATCAAAAGTAATACCTAGATCTTTTACAGAGTTTAGTGACTGAATATGGCGTTCTTTAATTTTGTAAGAGTACAATATCACAGTTTTTTTCCTATGAAAGCGCATAACATAACATTTATTAATATTTAAGTTTAACATGTTTAGGTCACACCATTTGACTAGAGAGTTTAATGTCATTTTGCAAATTATCACAGTCAGTTTCAGAATTCACAACACTATACAATTTCAAATCATCCGCAAACAATTTGCATCTGCAGGAGGCAAATATGTCGGCTAAGTCGTTTACAAAAATTTTGAAGAACGCTGGAGACAAGTGGCCCCCTTGAGGGACTCCTGAAGGGATACTGATTGGTCTCGACATAATATTGCAGTGATGGCGACGTTGTGGAGTTGAATCTATAATTCAGATCAGTGACTCAACCTGATCGCATTTAATGGATGTACATGTCTAATTTCGAAATGAAGGGGAGGATGGTATATATCACAATCAAGCATTGCATCATCCGCTTTGTTTACAGTGATGCTATCACTCGATGATGCGAAAATTAGGTCCAATATCTTCCCATGCCCATTTTTAAAAGTGTTGACTTGGGAAAAGTTAAGAAAACTGTACGAATCAATTAATATCTGCGAGGCCCTGTTGTACGAATTCGCGCTTTTCAAGCCGAGCTCATCACTTGCCCAGGATACATGAGGCAAGTTGTAGTCCCCACAGATGACGAGTTTTCTATGAATCTCTACCAGTGACTCAACAACAGCGCAGTGATCCTCGTAAATCGCAGAGCTAGCGTTAGGGGGAATATACACGGCCCCTATAGTTACCGAAAACGAACTCCGTTTCACTTTAACGAACATATGTTCCACAGCAGTTTCACTAATTTTCAATTTAGTGGAGCACAGGGTTTTCTTAACCGCAATGAGAACCCCGCCACCCCTTTCACAGTTGCTTGTTATCTCCGATCGATCGCACCTGTACACCAGATAAACGCTGAAACCCAGCTCCTCGGTATGGAACGACGAGTTCAGCCACGTCTCCGAAAAAACGATGATGTCACAGGATGTCAATAGGATTGAAGAGCGTAGAGCTTGAAGTTTCGTACGCAGTCCCCGAACATTTTGATAGTAACATGAGATTACTGTCTCCTTGTTTCGTAGGCCGTATGCTCTAAAAAAGCCGGTTGATCCACTTTATTTTTATTAAAATAGTATCGCTTTATACCAACACCCTCAGGCCAAGTATTCAAATCATAATAGTTTGTCTTTTAACGCCAGCGGGGCCAACAACACAAAATACTTGTTCTGTGTTGGTTGTGAAGGTAATTCTTTCACCTCAATGTCGCTCTCCTTTAATTCTGGCTGATTTTTCAAGTAATCAACAGTATCATCTGATTTAACATGCCTCCGAACTCTGGAAATATGTATATAAACTTTAGGGCTCACTCCAGCAAAGGAAGATCCATTGTTGCTTACGACTTTCGTACCTATACCGAGTCTTGGCCCAGGTTTTCGAGGATTTACCGTCCGCTGAGTCTGTTTCAATTCGTTCAACTTTACACCACTGACCTGGGTGCACGTTCCCTTCACGAGTGGCGGCCCCGTGCTAGAAGGCGGAAACCGAAGGCTGATGAATAGCTTCCATCTTTCTTCCTATCTCACCTTTCTGGGGTGCCCGACGATTCCTACCTTTCACGCTTTTTCATTCAACATCCTCGTTCCAAGGTATACGTTGTCGAGAACTGATCGCTGCACTTGACCTGTCACTGGGTAAACACCTGTTGTGGTTGACGACACCCCTCGATGGCCGGCACAGTATTTTGCGCCTGGTTTGCCGGAACGCCTGTAGTTAATACTTGATTGTCCCGTTGGAGAGCGCTGTGGGTTTTGGGCGGATAATCTCCCACATTAGTGTTTTTTATATTAATGTTTAGGACAAAGTTGTATAGATATCAAGTTGCTTCGCTTGTGATAACGCGTGGTTCTCAAGGTCGAAGGGAAAATCGCTCCCGTCAGAGAGGTCTGGCTCCGCTAGCACATCTATTTAGCAATAGCAGTAAATGAGTTCAAGTGTGTTATTTTATGTTTTTCTTGTTCCAATGGTTAATTAAACACCTAATTTGATAATTAAAATGAATTGAACGCACATTTAGGAGCTTAGGATGACTAAGTCAGTAATATTGGAGTTTATATTGCAGCACAGAACACGGCTATCTAAAATTGCTAGCATTATTTTTCAAGTGTAAAATTTTATGAACATTACTTCTGAATCAAAATGTTGATAGTTTTAGATATATGACTCATCATTCGTGGGAAGAAAAGAAACACGTTTTTCATTCCGTGGGGCTCGTAGTCCAGCATAAATGCATTTATGATCGAGCTCGAAAACGTAAGGCCACTACTTCTGCTTAAGTTATTGAAATTCGGGCAATTAAGGTGCCCTATTCTCCAACGAAATCAAAAATCTATGCACGTATTCAAAGGCATTTCTTATTCTTAAAAGTCTAAACAGCTGATCTTTTTTCCCTACAACAACTGATTTGATTTTTACTTAAGAGAATTATTTTAACTTAAGTAGCGACTATAAATACGGGCCCAAAACTGAACGGAAACACACGCTTTTTGAACAAAAAAAATTAGTGATTAAGGCCCCAGCCTCCCTATTCTGTAATTCTTCCGTTAGCGAAATCGAATCGAGCGATAGCGAATAATTATAAAAAACCAGCTGAGAAATTTTGTTAACGCACGCGTTATGAGTTACAGAATAGGTCCCCTGGTCTTTTTTATTTAAGGCCCGTTCACAAGCTCTATGTTTGTGTTGACTGAGATGGATGACGGTGTTGTTGTCTTGGTGCTGGAGGCTTCCTCGTCTTTACAACTTTTTGGAGTCGTTCTGGACACCCGGGAAAAATCCTGGGGATAGCACCCTTTACTGAAGAACATCTTTATCGTGGAATTTTATGAATTTCCCCGTTCGGAAGTTTGGTCTCAAAATATTTCAACGTCAGTAGCGTACCGACGTAATTGCGAGGGGGGGTGGAGAGAGGGAAGTTGCCTCCGAAGGCAACTTCGGGTTTAAAACTGGGAAAATGCGCTATTCCATAACTAAGAGTGGAGAAAAATTATAATGCAGAGCGAAGATGTTTAAAAAACTGCTGATTTTCTGTCATTATTGAGAAAAATCACGCTGGCACGGCTAAAACTCTGAGAAAAACTCTATTTTGTTTGCTCAAATTGAGGAAAAGTGCTAATTAGCTGCTAAAAAAGGCAAAACATCCGCAGCAAAAAATCGCTTTAAAGGAATTAAAAACGCTATTTCACATTTCGCTGCAAAAATTGAGGAACGCGCATAAAGTGCAGAAAAAATTGTAATATGCAGTTAAAATTGAAACAATAGATAAACCCCAAATTAGCGGCTAAAATGTAGGGAAACGCAAATCCGTGGCCTCCGAAGTCAACTTCGGGCTTAAAACTCAAAAAAAGCGCTAATCCATAGCAACAATTTAAAAATAATTTCCTAATTTGCTGCCATTACTGAGAAAAATCACTCATTAGCATGGCTAATTTGATTAAAAACGCCATTTGCAGTTCAAATCTGGGAAACGTGTTAATTCACTGCTAAAAAGGTAGAACATCCCAAATTTGCAGCAAAAATTTACGCCAAAAACGCCAATTTAAAGGCCCGACCAAGAAAAATCGCTTTTACGGAATGAAAACGCTACGTCGCTGCTAAAATTGACGACACTTATACTAATTCGCGGAAAAATTGCAGGAAAATATCTAATTCACGGCTAAAATTGAAGAAATTATAATTTTCGGCTGTGGTTGAAAGTACGCCAGTCCAAGGCATCTGCGTTTTGTTCTGGGCTAAAACTGAGAAAAACGCTTCAACGGATGAAAGTGAACAAAAAAAAAAGATAATGCGGGGCAAAAATGTTCAAAAATCAACTAGTTTGCGGTTGATATTGAGAAAAATCACTACTAGCCCGCCTAAAAATTAGAGAAACGATAACTTTTTCCACTGTTTCTCAAATTGGGAATAAGTGGTAATTCCGTGTAAAAAAAGGGAAAACATAGCTATAAGTTGCAGCAAAAATTGAGGAAAACTCCAATTCGCTGCTATAATTGAGGAAACTCACTAATTCGTTGATAAATTGTGTAGAAAAAGCTACCATTCGTGGGTAAAATTGAAAGTATTCAAATTTTCAACTGTTAGTGAAAATACGCAAATTTGTGGATTCTGAAGGCAACTTTGAGGCTAAATTGAGAAAAACCGCGAATTCATGACAAAATAAGTGTAAATATTGTGAGAATAATATTTTTATTTTTGCCGAACAAAATTGTCACGTCTCTATTTTCACTTTTCGTCACTATTTAGCGTGAATCAAGCTTAAACTGGCATTACCGACAATTCCAACGTTTCCTAGCAAGAAGAAGTTTGAAAAAACCTTACTTTTGGTATTTTGAAGAGAGGGGTGCTGCTTTTATTTTCCTCCTTCAGTAATTTCCTGTTATTATGGTTCCCAGTTGTACACTGCAGGTCATATTTCTATGAAATACAGAAACTTGATGATTATAGTGAATAATAATAGCGAAAATAACAAAATAAAACCAACTTTCCCTAATTTTTACACCGTAACGATTACATTAATAGACGCGCTGTCAGAGGTAGCGACCTCTGGCGCGAGCAAAACGCGGAACTTTCCTTGAAACCGCAGTTTTGTACAATGATAAGAGAAGAGTGAAGCAACTTGGTATCTATGTTATTCGCAATGGCCGAATTCGCCCATTGCCCGAAAAATTTACCCACAACGCGTTATGGGCAGTGCGAAGTGCTCACAACGCGTCGTGGGTAATTTTATTCGCCCAGTGGGCGGAAAGAAATACCCATAACGCGTTCTGGGTAATTCATTTTAATCAACAGCCGAAATAAAGGGTAGGGTGAGTTTATTTCGCGTCGTGGGTCGGTCTTCCGATTTTACCCACGACGCGTTGTGCGTATTTCGAATTACCCACATAGCGATTTTAACCCGGCTTCTGTGTCTTGCCTGATTAGGCAGCGATAAATTACAGTTTGAGTCTGTTGAGCGTCTCGTGTGTTCTCGTGGTAAATGCCACGGGAGCGTATCATGCGTGAATGAATAAAGTTTGCCACTTTGAGTGTATTTTTTTTCCTCGTTCTATGTTTCGCTATTGTCATTTATTTTTAATTTTCTTTTTTGCTATGATATTTTTTTCATTCAATCATAATCGTGTTTAATTATCATTCCGTTCATTTGCTTTAATTGTCCAGCAATATCGGTGTAAAGGGAGTTCAGACACATCTGACTCTGCGTTGTGAGTAATTTGAAATGTGCACATCGCGTTGTGGGCAAAATCGGAAGACCCATGACGCGAAATAGCCTGTCCTAACCTTTATTTCGGCTATTGAGTAAAATGAGTTACTCAGAACACATTATGGGTATTTCATTCCGTCCACTGGGTGAAAAAAATTACCCACGCCGCGTTGTGAGCATTTCACACTGCCCATAACGCGTTGTGGGTAAATTTTTCGGGCAATGGACGAATTCGGCAACGAAAGCGTTTGCCTTCCCGTCATTTGCGTCATTGAGTATAATCTCATCAACTTTGTCTGTATAATCACACAATGGTGCATCCACCCGGCACTTAAAACTATTTTCACCCTGAGGAGTACGTTTTTTTATTATTTATAATTCTCTGAAGACAACTGTAGCAAACAAGCGGAATCTGCGTCGCACCCAGTTAATAATAAACTGTTGCATTACCTATCCTAAATCCATGGCGTTATTTTTTATTTTTTTCTAGCTAAACCGCACCCTCCCTTTGCCGGCATGCATTCCTTCGAGCCCCAGAGTTCAATAGACAATTTTTGCAAAGCTCTTATTAGAGCTACGCCTGGGATCAGAGAATAAAGCATACTACGGTCGGTATCCTCAAAGATCCAATGAAAATCGCGCGGAATATATGCAACAAAAATTGTATAAGGCGAGTGTCAAAGCAGGGAGCGGGAAGCGGCGCGTTAATAAGTCTTTGATAAATGCGTTTAAAAACAAGCCAGGAAGGGTCGATCCTAAAGGGAGAGGAGGGAGACTTTTCTTCTAGGTTTAAAAAGCTATGAAAAGGGACAGTGAATTCGACCAAGCGGTAAATTGAGTTTGTAGAAAGATAAAGAGTGGTTGATGGAGAAGGGCGGTGACGAGGAAAACGAGTGGTAATTAACTTACAGGGGTCTGGACTTTTTATTTACCTACGTAACATTAAAATAAAAAAAAAAACTGAAGATAGTAGGGTTATGGAAAAAAACTACGCGGCTAGAATTGACAAAAATATAAAAATACAAGGCGGGGCCAAGTTTAAGAGAAACACTAATTTTCAAACTCAAACTGAGAAAAAAGTGCTAATTTGCTGCTAAAAAATGGCTAAACCGCAGCTGAAAATGAGAAAAACGCCAAATCGTGGCTAAAATGGAGGAAAATCGCCAAACAAACGAAAGAATCCCTGCTGCACTGCTAAAATTTATTAAAAGCGCTAACCCGTGGTTAAAATTGGTTAAAGTTGTAGCGTGCCAACAGCTAACAAACCTCAATTTTTATTTTTAAAAATAACAAATATTATGTTAAAAAAACAACATAAGTCAGTTTGATCGCGAGTTCGTATTTTCCAATTTTTATTGTCGTTTAAAAAAAGATCTCTACATTTTTTGTTGGCCGTTATTTTGTATACCGAAGAGAGCGCAACCCCAAGTCACTAAACCTTGAAAAATTGACAAAACGCAAATGCGTAGCTTCTGTTCGAGGCTAAAACTAAACAATAAACGCTAATCCATAGCAAACATTGAAGGAAAAATGCCAACGTGGGACTGAAGTGTAAAAAAAAAAAACAGCTAACATTGAATAATTCACTATAATTAGCCTGTCATAAATGAATAAAAACTCTCGTTTTCAGCTCAAATTGGGAAAAAGTGTT
>CM075942.1:4462530-4484552 GCA_038030265.1 Corythucha ciliata | reverse complement strand
CTACTCGTCACTGCATTCGTAGAGAGTTACTTATTTGGATGCAGCATTAATGTTTTGATTCACATTCGCCCCTTTGAAAGGTGGAATGGGGGCAAGCGAGGGACTGTGGGTTGTTTAAAAAAAATCCCCCCCCCCAAATTTTTTATGGTGCGCCCCGCGCCATTGCCCTCCTTGTGGGCACCCCTGGCCTAGGGTATTCGTGAAGGGTGCAGGAAGATCGGCAATAAGTGAGAACAGGAAATCTTACCATGGAGAAGATATCGCAGGCAAGAGACATTCAATTTGACCCCCACCCCTATCCATTTCTGCCGATCTCTGAGCACTCTTCACGAATATTGTTGGCACTTGACATATAGGCAACTGTCTATATTTTTCTATGAAAATACTGTTTTAGAAAGGGAAGACAGGATATGTTAGGAAGGAGAAGATATCGTTGGCAAACGGCATTCCATTCCCCCCCCCCCACCGAATGGTGACAATGTAATGAATCACTGGGGGGAGGGGTCAAATTGAATGACTCTTGCCTTCTTCATGGTAAGATATTCTGTTCTCACTTATTGCCGATCTTCCTGCACCCTTCACGATTACCGTTGGCAATGGCCCACGTTCCGTGAAAACACGGTTTTTGTGCATTCTCGTGACGTCTTCGTGAGAAACCAGTGGCGGCGGAAGTATTTTGGTTCAGGGGGGGCGAAAATTAAGGCGCTTCCCCCCTTCCCTTCCCCACCATACCCTACACTACCATCACTTCCTTAGTTTTCATCAATAGAAGGTGAAGTGTAGTGTAGTTCTCAATTTTAAGTAAATAGAGGAGGCAAGGTATTGTATGGAGGTGCCCAATAGTCTTGAATTTTCAGCATTTAAGCCCTGTACACACGGAGACATTTTTGTCATGACATCTACTGAAGCTGGTGTTTAAAACGGCTAAAAAAATAAAATTTGAAGTTTTAGGTTTGTTCGTTGTTGTGGTTAGTTCAAATAAAGAAATTATTTCTTTTTTGTGACCCCCATTCTGAAGCCAATGGAGTTGCTCAGTAAGGAATCTTTCGCACATCTTTGAAGTATTTTAATTGCCCCCTCTCTTAAATCAGTAAATTAAGGAGCATTTCAACACGTCACTTCCATGACTACACGTAAGATGCAAAAAGTAAACATATCTGTCATGACATTTTCGAAGATTTGAACTGTGACATATTTCTAGACAGAAATGTCATAAAAATTTCCCTCTTCACCATTTCTTGCCTGAATTCTTTGATGTTGTTTGAGGTAATTATCCACCAGGGGCATTGAAAGGGTGGGTAAGTTAAACTATTTATTGGTTAAGGGAGGGTAGCGGCAGGCAGGCGCGGATCTAGGCTTTCCTAAAAGGAGGGGGCAAAAGTTCGTATCTGAGACTGAAATGCAATTTGTTTGGACAAATAATCACATTATTCTATATGGAGCGTGGTCTAGTTTCGCCAAGTTATCAGTTTCGCGGGTAATAATCCATTTGCGAACCGAAAGAGTTGATGCTGGGATTGCTGGGGAGGAATAGACAATTTTCTGATATGAATGTTAAAATTCACAGGTTCCAGGACAAACTACTGAGAAAAATAATCAATGCGGTGGTAGATGGTAGTTTGCTGAAGCTAACTACAGGCAAGTTTCGTGGCCTCAGAGTATTTTTGTGGTGAGGGAGAGAGGGTGAAACTTAAGATTTTGTTGAATGGTATTTCTGGAAAATATTAAAAAACACGGGCGAAAAATTAAGGAATTACCCTCGAGGGACCCAAAAAATCCGTGGCACTCACCCTTCTTCTCCTCATAATAATTAACTGGGAAGTATATTTTCAATGCGTTCATGCAGGATTTCGAGACTTTTCTTACTGGATTTCGTGACAGTAGTATTTTAGTCTCCCCCCCTGCCACCATAGACACATTTTTAAAGTCGAAATTAATTTGTGATGGGTTTCAGTTGAAACTGCCCTTTTATCGTAGCGGTGTAGGTCTAAATCACCCCTTTTGGGCTTGGGGCTATTAAAAGGGACTAAACTAGCAAATTCTCCAGATTCAGAAGCTACACCTATTTACCAAACAAATTGATTGGGCGATTGAATTTTCAGTTTCAAATGCCATGTTTCTTGCTGCTGAATGGTAAGGTTTTCAAGCGGACTTTTTGGTGGAAATGGAAGCAGTCACACAGTCATGACTTATGACTTAGCTTCTGGGGTTTTAGGTCTCCTTGGTAAAATTAATTTTCAAGAGTCATTGAACGCTCACAACGTCATTACTTTCCACAGTTTAGTCAAAATAGTCTTTCTGAGCTTCAAATGCAAGTATTTTGGCGGATAAGCGTGATTCTATCTGGAACTTTTTCTGTTTCTTGATCAAATGAAAGCGTGTAGGGGGAAAAGTATGCCCTCTATTGTGGTTCGAACAGGAAAATTCATATTTTCGGACATAATCGACTGTTTCACGGCTAAATAGCTGGTTTCTTGCTCCTTGTCGATGTGGTATTTCTCAGCTTAGTTTCTACAATGGAGATGGTAAAGGGGAAAATTATTGACAATTTTCCAATGGTTTCCTGGCTTTTTCATGAAAGCATATGGTTTTTATACTTTTTCACAGTACCATCACACGAACATATTGAAAATTTGATGGCATGACATAAATGTCCTCGTGTGTACAGGGCTTTAGGGAATGATTTGAATGTGGTATACAACCGCCTGATTCTTGATAGGTTTTTGACTAATAATATTTTATTTTTATCCCACATGATACTAAAACCGAATTTTACGGCCGCAAATGAGTCCCAAAAGTGTCTCTTTTCATGCCTAGGAACTAAAGTATTTTTCAAGCGACATGCTCCGAAAGTAGTCATTTTCTGTACCCAAAAATGTCTGGGAAATTGACCATTACCGCACAGTGAAATTCGAGAAATTTTCTGTACTAGTCCAGAAAATATTTTCCGTCCTAGTACGGAGAGTAAATGAACTCGGGTTATAACATCGTTTAAGGTCTTCTTAAACTAAAGACACGAGAAGTCAGTAGTCAATTTGTCAAAGTCAGTTTTATCATTTCCTTGCTGTCGCCTCGCCCACCGGGCTTGTAATGTAATGTACCGCGGCAAATTTTACGGCGTTTTAGAGCCACGACTTTTAGCTCCTGCGTATACATATACTATTATTGATTTCTTAGTTGTTTTTTTGCCACAAGAATATGGCAAGTATTCGTTTTAAATAATAAACGATAATCATTCGTACTCAAATAAAAAAAGCAAAGTGTGGGAATGCAGGTAGGGGCATAACTAGAAATCCGGATCCGGGGTTCGGATGGGGGCCCCTGAATAGCTTGAAGATGAAAAATCGGGATTTTCAAGTAGATAAGATGAAAACGAATGGCTAAACTCGCTTGTAAAAGTGAGTAAAACGCTGATTCGCGGCTGAAATTGACAAAAATTGCTGAAATTTATGGCTGTTAATATTAAGAAAAAGCGCTAGCTAATTCACAGATGACATTGAGATAGCGCAAAATCACGAATTGTTGGGGCGAAATTAGGAAAAAGCGCTAATTTACGCAGCTAAAACTGAGAAAAGCGCTAATTCAAGGATGAAAAAGAGAAAAACGCAAATTCGCGTCGTCTTGAAAAAAAAAAGAAAAAAAAAAAAACACGCTAATTTACAGCTAAAATTGTGATAAAGTGCTACAATTTAGCAACTTTCAAAATTTAGAACAAGCGCAAATTCACAGCTAAGAGGGAGAAACGCCAACTCAAGGATTCTCGGGGCAACATTGGGACTAAAATTTAGAAAAAGCGCTAATTCACGGGTGAAATAGTCAAAAACGCGAATTCGCGTCTAGATAAAAGTGGAGGAAAACTCAGCTAAGGTATGAAAAATTACGATTTTACGAATAAAATCGAGAAAAAACGCTAAAAATCGTAGCTAAAATTAAGAAAATGTGCTAATTTATTGCTAAAATTGAGAAACAAAACGCTAATTCACAGCTGAAAATGAGAGAAAACGCCAATTCGCCAATTCTTAGGGCACCTTTAAGGCTGAAGTTGAAAAGCGCTAATTCACGCGCTAAAGATGAGAAAAACGCTAATTCAAGGATAAAAAAGAGAACAACGCGAATTCGAGTCTAAAAATAGAGAAACACGCTATAATGATAAAGTGTTACAATTTGGAAGCTTTAAACATTGGGAAAAAGCGCGAATTCACAGAAAACGCCAACTCACGGATTCTCGGGGCTGGGACTGAAATTGAGAAAAAGCGTTGCGATTCACGGCGTGAAATAGAGAAAAACGCGAATTTGCGTCTAAAAGTGGAGGAAAACTTTAATTCACAACTAACGTACAAAACATTTCAATTTTGCAGATAAAATCGAGAAAAAGTGCTATAATTTCCAGCTAAAATTAAAAAATGTGCCCATTCACTGCTAAATTGGGGGTAAAAAGGCTAATTCACAGCTGAAATTGAGAATACCCCAACTTGCACATTCTTGGGGAACTTTGGGAATAAAATTGAGAAAAAGCGCTAATTCAAGCGGTTAAAACTGTGAAAAAGCGCTAATTCGAGGGTAATAAATAGAGAAAAACACGAATGGTTTTTTTTTGTAATGGAGAAAAGCGCGAATTTACGGCTTAAATTTAGAAAAATTGCTAATTTGCGGATAAAATTGGGAAAGAGCACTTAAACGCTACCTAATTTGCGGATTCTTAAGGCAACTTCACGGTAAGAGCTTGTAAAAAGCGCCGATTCGCAGCTAAAAATGAGAAAATGAGCTAATTCGCGGAAAAAATTGAGAAAACGCACTTTAGAGGCAATTTCGTGGCTAAAATTGAGGAAAATATATACTTCAAAGCTGCAAAAAAGTATATTTACGGTTTAATTAGAGACTAAAGGGCCTCCTAGAGATTTCCACCCCGGGCCCCGGACAAGTGTTGTTCCGCCACTGGGTAGCGGTGATCGCATAACAAAACAGCGGGTTTGATGCCCCCAGGGTAGAGATGCCCGGTGCGCACCGCACACGCCGCACGCCCCTTGCTACGCCTGTGCTTCGTATTGCTTAAATTTGGGCTAAAACCCTCTCCGGGGAGGGTGGCCGATAGGTGGATCGCCCTCCTTTGCCAGATGGCAGGGGTAAAGTGTAGAAGAAGAATCAATAATATACCTAACAAAAAGTCTGCAGAAAAGTGAAAGATGGGGGGGGGGGCGAATGTTCTAGGCATTGCTATTTTTCATCTTCTCGCAAATGATCCAGGGTTTTCGATCTGAGTGACGGTCGCTTGGTCCTCGAATAAGAAGCGAAAAGGATAGAATAAGAACTTTGGGTGCAGTATTCGGGATAGAAGATTGGCATTGAAGCCTGGGGGGGGGGGCGACGCGCCCCCAGACTAAATTCCGGGGGGTGGCCGCCCACCCTGCCCACCCGGTTCCGCCGCCACTGTGAGAAACGTCAGTGCTAACATGAAATGTGAACACGCGGTGAATCCAGCTCTGATTAATTGTTTCCGACGGGTGAGACGTACGGATTCAAGCCGTCGGCTAAATCTAACTCTAATTTACGTTGGTGAGTTGAAATTAAGTGGCGGTGAAGCTTAAAATATATTTAGTGGATTGGACTTCATGGACCAGTGGTCACCCTGACCACCCAACCATGCAAATGCAAAATCGGCTCTCCACATAACTGCATTGGATGCACGTTGCACCTCCAGCCGTCGCCTCTGGATTTCTCGCACGATTCTCGAATAAGTACGATTCACAAGCTCCTCTCTGGTCGCAACTGGTTGTTGGTAGACCAGCTTTAGATGACCTAATAAATAAAAATCAAAGGGTGGTTGGTTGCTAGGACAGGACTTCTCGGTGACCACCTTACTGGTCCATTAAGCCAAATCCACTACTCGCCGGCGTAAATTAGCGGTGGTGGTGAAGCTTAAAATGTCGCAAGTGGATTTGGCTTCATGGACCAGTAAGGTGCTCACCGAGAAGTCCTTTCCTGACCCCCAGCCACCCATGGATTTTTATTTACTAGGTCATCTAAAGCTGGTCTACTAACAACCAGTTGCGACCAGGGGCCGTATTACGAACCCGTGTGAAAATGCAGTAAGATGCGGTAGCTAGGACGGGATAGTGTTATTTCTTTTTCAGCGTCATTGGATCCCGCTAGCGGCATTTTTTCCTGAGAGGCCCGAGCGTGGCCTCTCTGGAGGATCCGAGGAAATCCAGAGGCGACGACTGGAGGTGCAACGTGCATCCAATGCAGATATGCGGAGGGCCGATTTTTGCATTCGATTTTCGCATTCGCGGGTTGCGGGTCAGGGTGCCCACTGGTCTATGAAGCCCAATCCTCTAACGATATTTTAAACTTCACCGTCACCCAATTTCAACTCACCAACGTAAATTAGAGATAGATTTAGCTGACCGCTTGAACCCGTATGTCTCATCCGTTGGAAACGAGTAATCAAAGCTGGTTTTACCTCATTAAAAGGGTCCTCATTGCGGGTTATTTTTCAGTTTTGGACTCGTTTATTGCTTCTACCTCTTCACTAGATGGTGAAAACTGGTAACTGTTGTACGTCATTGGAAAGCTAACATCATAAGGAAGTTTTCCCTATGAATGCAAAAAATATTTTCCTTTGACGAAATTGTGAAAATCACTGATTAAAATTGGGCAGAAATTCGAACAACGAGTTTCCTTCGGATATCTAATATATATCTTTATGGCCGTTTCCTTGTTAGCACGATAACTCTCGTAGAAATCAATTTAGCGGAACGCGATTTGGCACAAAAATCAGTAGTCCTAAGACCCCGGTCGTTATTGCATTTGGGCCAAATCGATCGAGGTGGAGGGGGGAAAATAGGGGTTTAAATGGTAAGAAATTCATTACAAATCACCAGTGGATTCCAAAAGATTCGGTACGATGATTCCATTTTGAAGTTGCCTTTGATTCTCATTAAGTTCAGCTTAAACAAACCCGGCCGCAAACAGTATGAGGGAGGGTCAAACATTAACGAAACAAATTATAATCTCAACATTATTACTTCTGGGACGGCTTAGCGTATCCGCATAAGAAATGAAATGCACTCTTTCCGACCACCAGCTGCTGGAGCGAATTTTTTTTTCACTCGCGAAGGGCTAGGCAAGGGGCATTTTCTTCGTCAGCCCCCTTCATACCCCAGCCAGTTTGGCTGATTTCGCGTATAGTAGTCAATCAGCGGCGTCTATCCCCCCCTGATGGCTGGACGCGAAATCAGCCGCCCCTCCCCCCAGCCGCGATAGCCGGGAATGAGCGTTTTTCGGCTATTTATTCCTTGACACCTTCAAATTCACGGCCATGTAAAGCTGTATGTAATGTAAAGCTCGAAACTTGAATTACACTCCGCTCCACCCTTGTTTAGAAGCCCATGGTAGTCATCCACATCGGCGGGTGGACGAGACCTATTCCCCCGACGAGACGAGTGGACATAATTTTAGTAAGTGACATCAGTGAAATGCACCATTAACTAAGCGAGATCTATGAGTAGAAGCCTGAACTATTAAAGGGAACGTTGGTAATTTTTTTTGTTGAAAAGCTTGTCATCTATTTACACGTTTTTCTCGAAAACGGCTGGGAATTTTTTTCCGCGCAAAATGTATAAATTATAAAAAAAAATTAAAGAAAATTCTCAAGCTCGCAAATTCTCCTTTTCATTTTTTTTATTTCTATTTAATCATTTATAAATTACCTGATCACCGGATTGAAAATACGCGAGCTCCACGTTTTAGAGTTTTTCCTGAACTAATTATTAAAAAAGAAAAAATTCCAACTAGAACCCAAGAAAAATGATGCCGTCTGAGAACAATAGGTCCAACGGCCCCTTAATGGTCTATAGGAACTTGGGGATAGTGTATTTTCTATGTTATGCCCACCAAGTTGCTTTCTGACATCTCGCATTGGTCGGGGGGGGGGGGGAGTCGAGGAATCATCTGTGCATCACCCCTTCAACAGTCCTGGTAAAGGTAACAAACATCTCTCCAATGGCCACCAACGAATTACAGTACACACCATCTGGTTTAAGCCCCCAAAACCCACCCCGTAAATCCGCCACTGCCACCAGCATATTCGTCTCAACAAATGAACGCGTCGGAAAAGACAAGGGGGAGGTGGAATCACGCGTTTCATCAAGCTTTGGGCGCTCGGCCACTAAAATTCATGTGTCTTCGAAATTGAGCCCTGAAACTAGCATTTTGGAGGATTAAGACCCGAAGACCGTAGATATTCAGCAATAGAACTTCCAATTTTGTGGCTATTCGCCACGCTCTGAGCTCCATTTAGGGCCAGCTATCCTGTTGGATCAGTGGCCGCCACGAAAAGACCAAATCTTCAATTTTACTTTCATTAACATCCTGCAATATACTGAATTGTTGAGGTTGGCCTCACTGATTGAGGCTTTACACTGTTTATATAACCAAACAAAATATGGAAGACATTGCTCGGTTGGCGAGGTTAAGTTAACACGCCGTTTTCTTTCATTGGTCCGTGGCGACGAGGAAAATTTGGTAAAAAACAAGTTATTATTATTATTCATGACGCCCACGGATGGGGCCACAGAACCGAATGATGTAATGCTGCGACTATTAACTTGATTTTACCTGCGAATCGCTAGTAAAATTGGTTCGTTTTCCCTCAACAGTTGTGAATTAGCGATTTCCACAAAAGCTACGAAACACTAGTGATTTTTTCACTTTTACCCTTTGAATTATCAGCGTTTTTCTTGGTTTTAGGTAATTTAGCAGCAAAATTTCGGACAATCCTTATTCAACACTGTAAGTACTCTCCCCACCCCCAGCACTATAATTCTAAAGCTAAAATTGAGAAAAATCGCTAACCCGTGGACGAAATTGAGCAAAAACGATAATTCTGAAATTAAGCAACATGCTGATTACCGAAGTCCATGGCTTCTGAAGGCTGAATCGGGGCTAAAACTGAGAAGGAGCTTCCAAAGCTAAAGATTAAAACAAAAATTGATAATGCGAGGCAAAAATGTTTTTAAAACCCGCTAATTTGCAGGTAATATGGAGAGTAATAACTAAAGTCAAATGCCAACGATAACGAAATTGTTAATTTCGTAGCTCAAGAATCAGTTAGTACTAGAGTCCCCCCCCTCCCACATTAGGAGCCCGAAACTAGCTACTTAGCAGAAAAAGTAGTAGCAAGCTATTATAACTTTGCCACCCAAAAACGGTCATACGACTACGAAACCAAAAACGTGACAGCCTTAATCAACCAAAGAACTGGCACTCAACCTCACAAAGACTCAGGGCGTGAAACTGAAAGCCATTTTTTGGGCGAAAATAACCAGTTTGGTCATTTTTTTCGGTGCAGTAAGTCAGATAAGGCATTTTAATTGCTTGCGCCGTCAGTTACGCCGTCTGCAAGGTGCACATGATAAATTCGACTATTTTTAAGGCACGAATCGTCTACAGTTTAGTCATTTTCAAGGCGCGAAGGCTCAGTTTGGCGATTTTAGAAGTATAAAATGGTAAGTTTAGTCGTTTCCAAGGCGTAGAAATGGTCTGTTTAACCATTTTTGGGTCGTGATTAGACAGTCTAGCAGTTTTATAGCGTGAGTGTATAATCATTGCTGGAGGGGGAGGGGGTCGATTCTCAACTTGCAGAAGTGGATTGCTCTCGTCTTCCTCACTGAGAACATGAACCCAGCTCTCCTAGCATTCCAACTATTCTGATCAATACTCCTTTGCAAGATGTTATCAAGGTCCTCATTCGCGTCGCCTGACATGTAGATCGCAATGTCATCTACATACATTGACACCTTGACCTCCATCGGGATACCTGTGGCTAGCCGATCAATCGCTACTAGAAAGAGTACCACACTCAGGACCGACCCCTGTGGTATTCCGTTCTCCTGTATTCTGCCTGTTGACATAACACCCCCTACTCGCACGTGGAACACTTGCTTCTCCAAAAACTGCTCAATGTAATACACCAATCTTCCGTTAATATCCCAATCCAGTAGTCTTTTCAAAATCAGACGCCTCCATGTCATGTCAAAGGCTCTCGCCAAGTCAAAGAAGACCGCCACCGTGTGCCTCCGTTGAGCAAAGCTATCAAGAACCTCGTTCTCAAGTCGTACCAGATGGTCCACCGGGCTCCACCCAGTTCGATATCCACACTGGTAGGGATTAATCAGCCGACGTCCTTCCAGTACTCCCATCAACCGCTTCACCACCACGCTTTACTTGGTTTTCCCAATACAGCTTGTCATACCAACGGGTCTGTAGCTGTCTGCCTTCCCCTGATCCTTCCAGGGCTTCAGAACTGGCGCCACCACCGCTGTCCTCCACCTTTCTGGGAATTCCCCGCTCTGCCAAATATGGTTAAACAAGGTCAGTACGCTTTTCAATCCATTCTCGGGTAAGTTCTTTATCATTCTGCTCGTGACAAGGTCCAGTCCGGGTGAAGTTTCCTTTGCCACCGCGATAGCCACCTTCAGCTCCTCTTCGGTGAACACTTTATTATACTCTTCTGACTGCTTAGCGGTAATTGAGGTAGGAAGGCTATTTTGCTCCTCAGTTTTCTTCAGACGTTGGAACTCTTCAGGATAATTAGATGAGCTCGAGACTGCTGCATAATGCGAAGCAAAGAGTTCAGCTACCTCCTCCGGTCTTGTTACGTAGCTTCCTTCATTCTCAACCATTGGTAGTGCTTTAGTCCCTGTCCTTCCGGAGATGCTCTTGATTTTAGCCCACATCTTACTGAAATCTCTACTCTCATTGATGGCCTCCACATACTCCCGCATGCTCTCCTTTCGTGCTTTGGTGAAGATGGCTCTCTCTCTTGCCCTCGCTATGCGAAAAGCCGTATCCGTGCGTATATCCGAGATAATATTCTTCCTCAGCCTCTTGAACGCCTCCTTCTTCTACTTGTGTGCCTTCCCACACTCAGCGTTCCACCAAGGAACGCACATCCTTCTTTTCCACAGACCCGTTCTTGGTATCGCCTTCGCTGCTGCTTCATTGACCCGTTCCTCCAAGGACTCTAAATCCTGTTCTGCCCGCTGGTATAGTTGGGCGTCCTAAATGCTTCGGCGTAAGTCCTCCAGTTCGCTTTCCTTGTGTTCCACCGACGGTGTCCACGAACTTCGTGTCTCCTTACATCAAAGCACAGGCTTATTAGGTAGTGGTCACTTCCCTGCGGAAATCGTGCGACCCTCCATTGGATCCTCGTTGCCAGACCCGGGTCTGCCAGGGACAGATCAATTGAGCTCTCCTTTCCTGTACTCTCATCAAGCCGTGTCGGAGTCCCGTCATTCAGCAGGAATAGGCCTTCCGAAAGTATAATCTCACTCAGCCGGTTTTCTGCCGTGTCTGTTTTTTCTGATCCCCACCAAATGTGATGAGCGTTGAAATCTCCAAGTAATATCACTGGTTTTGGTAACTGCTTTAACAGGTTTATTACTTTCTCTCCTCTCCAATTAACGTCCGGAAGATATAGAGAGCAAACGGTGGCATGCACAGGCGCTTTCACGTTTGCCGCCACCACCTGCAGTCGCGTGTCTAATTTCAACTCCTCAAACACCACGCCCTTCCTTAGGTAGACCGACACTCCTCCGTGACTTCGGCCTCCTTCCCTGACACTCTCAACTCTGTGGCATCCACTGTACCCCGGTATCTTGAATTCTTTTCCTTTTTGCATTTTTGTTTCTTGCAGACTGACTGCAAATGGTTGATTCCACCTGACTTCCCTTTGCATATACACGTAGTTCAATCTTGGTCCTCTTATATTCCATTGTACGATTCTTTCCACTTGCTCCGTCTTCCCTACTTCCATTATCACTTTCTTCTACCTTCTTTCTTCTGCTTTTCCCAAGAGCCTCCCCGACGACCTTTCTCCCATCCTTTACCTCTCTTACCTTTAGGCTTTTCCCACACACCATCAGTCGAGTTCTCCGGGGATTCTCCTTCACCAACCTTTCCCCAGTCAATTCCTTTGGCCCCTCCTTCTCTCTCTTCTTCTTCTTTTTTCCCTTTGGCTTCATTGGATAGAGGAATCTTCCTTCCAGGAGGCTCCTCAACCTCTACAACTAGATTGGTCGTTGGAACCTTTAACCTGGGAAGCTTCCAGTTCCGTCACATATATAGCCCTTACAGAGGTAGTCCTCTGTGGCTTCGGCTCGTCACTAGCAATTGATAGCTTCTGTCCCGACTCCAGAGGTAATCCATCACTCCTCCTTGTCCCTTCTGGCTTCGCGAGGGTTGTCCTAGCTACACCTGTTCCATTCACTTTGCCTTCAGGTGCCAGCTTAGATGCTTCCGACGACTTCGGTGCTGAGGTTCCCATCTCAACTAGAGGAGGTCCTCGTACCCGAATTACTTCCTTCTCACCACGCGTTCTTTGCGCGTACGTAACTTCCTCTCTTACGAATCCTCCCCTCTTCACGTAGATTCTGGCTTCGAAATAACTGCACCTTTGCATCACCTTAACCCTCTGTATTTCGCGTTCATACTGATACACCTTGCACTCCCGGTCTCTCGCTCCGTGCGATCCACCACAATTAACGCATCTGGGCGGTACCTCAAACTTTCCTTCTTCATGTCTCGACTTCCCACACTGACACATTGCCTCGCCTCGGCACCTCTCTGCCACATGTCCGGATCCCAAATACTTGAAGCATTGCATGTAAGGCCTGACCACAAATCTTCGGTGTGCAGCGAACAATCTCCTTAGGGTACCTCGTTCCCTTTAAAGGACAATATGGCTGTCCCGGTTTTTTCTTGCTCTCTCTGTCTGCTTTCAGCTCAGGGTCAGTGATTACCCCTTTAACCGTGTTAAGTCTCTCTGGTGCATTCGTTAAAACTTTTACGTCCCCTAGTCTTTCGCATGTCTTTAGCTTTTCAGCTTGGTCTCTCGTCTTAACCATTATTATTAGAGCTCCTGCCCTAGTCTTCCTGACATTCTCTACTTTCCCAATCGCGGCATCAACCCATTTGGCAATTGCAAACGGTGATACCTTCTCGAACGACTGACTCTCCCCAGTCACTTGGACTATCCTGTCCCATATTTCGCCTGGTTCGCTCTTCTCCTCAGTGTCTCTCACTTGTTCTCTTCTGGGAGTCCTTGTAAAGCTCTTCCTAACTTTCTTCGGTGGCGACTTTACTGGCCCTCGAGGGTCGTAGGGATCAGTCGTAAACGTCTTCCTCTTCTTTTCATTATCAGACGTTGCTGGAGTCGTAACAGTGCTTGTAGCAGGTCTGCTCTTCCGCAGTCGTTCCAACGATACTTGAAGATGCGGATATCTGTTAATCAGCTCTCCAAGACTTTCCCTCCTCAAAGGTGTTGGTGGGTCCAACACCTGTTGAATTTGCGCACTGTCCTTGGGGACCGTCTCCTCCACAGCAGTGGCCGCAGCAGTAACTGCATACGCAGGTACGTAGCTGATGCGTTGATTCCCGTTTGATTGTTCCATTGACTCGCCAGGGCCGCCCTGTGGGGCCTGACCACCCACTAGTTTTCGACTAGTGACTGTTTCTGAGCAAATTCAGTAGTATCTGATGATCATAAATTGACGTTTTCCAGTATCCATTTCCCGATCCCTGAATATACCTGAATACCTGTAGAAAGGCAATGATGTGTCTGACTGACACTTCTCCAGTGAAGCTGACCACCCCTAGATCAAAGGCTGGCTACGCCCCTGAAGGGGCGCATTCGGAGTTCCTTCGTCGTGTGGTTCACAGTTCCAGTACACGGGCATTCTTTGTCTTAATCGTTTGTATCCTGATACTGTAAACTGTCTTTAATCAAAAGATACAGTTCACTGAACGTTTCTGAACTCACGTTGAAAAACTTCCTCCTATCCATTTCGCAATGAAAGTAGAGGATGAATCCAGAGTTTTCTTCCTAGTTCTTTTAATTAATGAAGTAAATTAATTAACTGATTTTACCCG
This sequence comes from Corythucha ciliata, assembly GCA_038030265.1. Lineage (NCBI taxonomy): Eukaryota > Metazoa > Arthropoda > Insecta > Hemiptera > Tingidae > Corythucha > Corythucha ciliata. Next base: position 4,470,623 of record CM075942.1, on the reverse strand, counting down.
GACGACTCGGAAAGGCAAAGCCTTCAACACAATGCGAGCTTCCCCTCCCCCCTCGGGCCATGGGTGGGGTTTGGCTATGTTTATCCCTCTCTCTGCGTCCACCCCTGTCCACCAGAGTGAGCTCCGACAGCTTCTCGTTTCAACATCTGAGATTCCTCGCTCATCCATTTTACGAAAAGGATACGTTGTGCATCCACTTATTCCACTTGCAGTAAGGAAGCTTAATTTCAGCAACTGGACAAACGCGATTTCCTTTTCAAGAAATAGACAATTCTTTTGTCCACGAAGTGGAGCCACTTCGTGGAGCCTTCCATTTCATGAAGTGGACAATTTCGCCAAGTGGATACGACATATTTTTCTCTTTTTAGTCGGTTTTTATTGTGCTTTTTGTAAATTATGTAATTATAGATAATGTTGACCGGGAATGGGCCCGAAATGCATTCAAGAAAAAACACCACGGCTGTATCGTCAATGAGTTTATAGTCTACAAGATGGTATGAATATGAAACTGGCATCATTATCGTCAACAACTTTCATCTTCAGAGGTCGTGGGACACAATTATTTAGTATACTCAGGAGATTCAATAACAAGGTAGTGAGGTCTACGCTTTTTAATTTCCTTTGAAACAATAGTGCTGTCTTAGTCTCTCTGATTTCAATGATTTTGTCTTCAGAAAATTATGAAGAATTATTACTGTATAGCTGTGTGCGAGAGTACTGCAGCTTTTCTGTAAACTTTTTTTTAGTCTGATATGCGACAACCCTAGTGATTAATGATCTGAACTCACTTCAACCATGAAGGAAGTTTTAAAGGAGCCCTTTAGTTCTCTTTTAATCATTTGGAGATTGGGGTCTCTTTTTACTTTTACTCCACATCCTCCACCCTGTTTCACTCTGCAAAACTTGTAGTTCGCCCCTCCCCTTCCATCGTTTTTTGGCACGCGGAAGCCAAGTATGTTCTCACTTCTTTCATCCTTCTAAATAAAAACTTTCTCGCTTTACAAAAATGTTAGCTGGAAAGTGCTTAGAAATGTTTTTTTTAGGTGTCAACGACTTTCGGGATATCCCTTCTTTTTACCTCTCTCCCCATCGACTGTCTGGAGTTTTTCGTTGGATGTTTTATTTGTCGTTGATAGGGTCAACTTTTCGCCACCTAGGCATAAGAGACATGGGTTGAATAAGAGAATGTTAAAAAAATAAACTTTTTACTCCTTGCTTCATGTTGTTCCTACGCCAAGAGATGATGCCAAAAACTCGCAAAATTATTAGATTGCGGTTCATTTTTTTCAAAGTTGTCTAAAGAATCTGTTGGACAGTGGAGGAAGAAGTTGTGACATAAAAAGTCTAACGTTTCTCCTTCCTCTGACCGAAAGAACTCGCTTTATGATTTTTAAACTTCAACAACATAGCGTATTTGTTAACGATCATAGAACTTGTTAGTTCCGTCGCCTGTTGCAAGAGATTCGCCAGTATTGCTACTCGTCAAAAGTTTTCAACCGGTGAAAAACAAAAAGTCATTTCGCATGAAAACTACGGGCTACATAGTGGGCGCGAAAGAAGTTGATAAATTTTTCAATGCTGACACTCTCGGGTACACAGTTGAGCCGGGTTTTACTGGAAAAACAGTTTAACAAGCCTACAATGTAGGGAAATAGTTCCGTGTACTGAACCTTGTTCCGTTTATTACATTTAAAACACTCTCCAGAGTTAGCTCGGAGCGAGTTTAGCCGGAGTGCCAAGTTGTATTTTGACTCCGTGAAATACGAGTCAGTAGATTTTTCACGAGATTCCAAAAAGTAGAGACGGTAGGCTCACAATAATTTATTATCCCTTGGGGTATGTAATCTGAGAAGAAAAGTTTTCTCCAAGGTATTTTTTTTATTTATTTATTTTTTCTTCCCTGTCTAGATGAAGTGGATTATTATTCCAACAAGGGGGGATCTAGGAGGCTTTCCACACAAGAACTGAGGAAAGAGAGAGTGTTGAAGAAGAGTTCCTGATAAAACATGTATGAACAGAGTGCCATTGAATGAGAGGAAAAGCTTTGGAATGATGTAGAAAAGAAAGGGATACGAAGTGGCAAGGAAATGTTAACAAGAGGTAACTCTAGTGTACTTTATTGCATCACTCTCCTGGGCGTACAACACGAAGGAGTAAATCCACCCCCCGCCACACCACAGAAGCTGAGGGAGGCTGGAGAAAAAAATAAAAACATCGGTGACGGCTTTATGTTCCGCGAGGGTATAAATACGGCGTGAAGAACAAAGCCAAAGAAATAAACAACGAAAACGATGGCGAACACGCTTTCCCGACCTCCTTTTTCCAAATGAAAATCGTGCGGTTTTGGCCACATTTACTTGTAGACCAAGAGCCAGCGACGTAAAAAGTGCAACCATTTGAACACTTTTCCAACCCTGCGCATAAAATCGATAATAACTCCCTAATAGTGTGAAAAATGGTCTGCCACCATTTGGACGTGACGAAACTGGTGGCAGACACAATCAAAGAATGCACTTGTTGTGCTGGCCGTTAAGAAAATGAATAAATGAAGGAAACAATAAATGAAATGAGAGAATTTGATTTTATTCGGGTAACGACGGATGATGTCCGCGGGAGCGACGTTTTCTTCTTCTTCTTTTTCTGACTTGATCTGAGTTTGCGTCAAGTTCACCGCTGATGAATTTCTCTTGTCTTGAGTAGATATTAGGACCGAAGAAGATTTGATTTTCAACTTGACACAATGTTTCGTCTCCGTTGAGAGCTATTTTATATATTATGACTCTTAAATCTCAGAATTCAACATTGGGACTTATTTCCGAGATTTTGAGTGTTGAGCACTGTAGTGTTTGATCACCATTAAACACGTGTTTCATTGTCTTGTTAAAAAAAATAAAAAAACAGTTTTACGTTTTCTGATTACTCGAACATAATTGTTCTATTTCAAATACGTAACATTGGCGCAGTAACGGTATGGATAACGTCGACCTTCCTTCGTTAATTGCAACGGCTGTGCGTGAAGCCTTGCTGGCACGATCCGAAGTTTTCGGCACGCACTCCACGATACCAGCTTCACCTTCAACCGGCTCCTCTACTCTTCAGCCCTTCGATGAAGAAAACGAGTCTTTCACATGTTACCTTCAGCGTCTTGACAATTTTCTTGACATGAAAGGCGTGGACAAATCCGATGAAACCGGTAACCGCAGGTGTGTACAATTGCTCATCAATTCTTTACCGGCAAAACTTTACCAAGTTCTTTCTTCCCTCACGACACCTGAACTCCCTAAAGATAAAAGCTTCGAAGAACTTTGTAAGATTTTAAGTTCTCATTTGTGTCCTTCCCCAAGTGAAATTTCTGAGCAGCACAAATTCGTCAGTCGTATTCAGGCAGAAGGAGAATCAATCGCTCACTATGTAGCTGATCTTAAACGTCTCTCTGTTCATTGCAATTTCCAATGTGATAGCTGCAACCGGTCGACCCTTAACACTCATTTGCGCTCGCAATTCGTTAGAGGTCTTCGTGTAAATTCAATTCGCGAACGTCTGTTACAAGAAAAAACTACAAAATTCGATCACTTGGTGACTCTTGCTCAATCTATTGAATTAAGTCAAACTGAAAGTAAAGAAATTCAACACCAAATTCACTCCACTACACAACCAGAATCCGTGTATAAGGTTTCTCGAAAGTTCCATCAATCCAGCCGAGGCTCGCAGCTCCCCGCTCAAAATAAAAATTGTCGCAATTGTGGGGGACCGTGGCCTCACAAAGGAAACTGCCCGGCTAAAGGGTTGCCATGCCATTCCTGTCAAAAACTAAATCACTTCGCATCGGTATGCCTATCCAAACCTGTCAAGTACATCGAAAATTCACCGCCGTCTGAAAACAATCCAGCCTCTTCTGACTCCCCAGTATTTTCTCTGTCTGCTCCCAAGTCTGGACTCCCTGTTGCAAGAGTCAAGGTAAACAATGACTATCTCAATTTTGTAGTCGACACCGGCTGTGGCGTGAATATTATAGATGCTGAGCATTACGAATCCCTTCAAAATCGTCCCTCACTTACCACAGACAACGTTAAACTATACCCCTACCAATTTCCCACACCTCTAAATATTCGTGGCAAATTTCAAGCAAAACTTTTACATCGCCGTCGCTCCGTTTACACGGACATATACGTCTCGCAAAACAAAGGCATCTCCTTATTGGGTCTTCCCACAGCCCAAAAATTAAATCTCATACAATTTACGTTCTCGATTACCCATGCAAACGACATTTTCGAAAAATTTCCCAACCTGTTTCAAGGAGTTGGAAAATTAAAAAATAAGCAAATAAAACTACACATTGACCCTTCAGTTCGACCCGTTGTGAACCAGCACCGCAGGATTCCAATACATCTCCGTTCGGCTGTTGAAGACGAAATCAAACGTCTCGAAGCTGCAGACATTATCGAGACAGTGAAAGGGCCAACTCCATGGGTTTCCCCAGTGGTTCTCGTCCCAAAACCAAATAATCCTAATGTAATGCGTCTCTGTGTAGATATGAGAGCCCCTAACAAAGCAATTCTTCGAGAACGCCATATTATGCCGACAATGGACGACCTTTCAAGCGAACTAGCAGGCTCCACAGTCTTCTCTAAATTGGACCTCAATGACGGTTATCATCAGTGTGAATTGAATGAAAACTCAAGGCACATCACTACTTTTTCTACACACCTCGGACTCTGCCGTTACAAACGACTAAGTTTTGGAATTTCTTCGGCCGCAGAACATTTTCAAGACGCGATTCGTCAAGTAATTCAATGTATTCCTGGTGCATTGAATATCAGTGACGATATTCTTGTTTTCGGTAAAACTTTTCCTGATCACGATCGGGCCCTGCTCGCTGTTCTCGAAGCATTACAAACCAATGGTCTCACGCTTAACCAAAAGAAATGTTTGTTTAGAGTCCCCGAAATAGGCTTCTTTGGTCACGTTTTCTCAAAAGATGGAATTCGCCCGGACCCTGCAAAAATCAAAGACTTTCTACAACTTGAAGCTTCAACTAATGCCAGTGAAGTTCGTTCTATCCTTGGTATGATAAACTATTGTGGTCGTTTTATTCCTAATCTTGCTTCTTTGACTGAGCCATTACGTTTATTAACACGCAAAAACACAAAATTCCTTTGGGGTCCCACAGAAGCGTCTGCCCTGCAAGCTCTTAAGGGCGCTATTAGCAGCAATATTCAAAACTCTTATTTTGACATTAAAAAGACCACTAATCTAATTGTTGACGCTGGCCCCTCGGGTCTGGGGGCCATTCTTGCTCAACCCACGGAGAGAAGCAACAACATAATAGCATGTGCAAGCACTACGTTAACTTCAACTCAGTCCAGGTATTCTCAAATTGAAAAAGAAATGCTGGCAATATTATGGGCCATTGAACACTTCAAGATTTACTTACAAGGCAGTCATTTTGTTGTACTTTCCGATCATAAGCCTCTCATAAGCCTCCTGAGCAGCACTAAACCCATATTATCTCCACGTCTCGAGCGGATGATTTTCAAACTACAGGGTTTCCAGTTCACTATTCAGCCCACTCCTGGCACGACCAACCCTTCCGACTTTTTCTCACGTCATCCAAAATCCCGAGATGAATGCTTCCCAGCAGCTGAATCACACATTAACTGCATAACACAATTGACTCTCCCGAAGGCACTATCCAGAGGTAGTGTAGTTGAAGCAACTAATCGAGATGACACATTGCAGAAAGTCATAACAGCTCTTCAAACCGATTTATGGAGAACTTCTGATGTTAATGACCTGTCTCTCATGCCATTTTATAAAGTCAGGCACGAGTTAGCTGTCACTGAAGATGGTATCCTTCTTCGAGGGAATCGAATAGTTATCCCAGATGAACTTCGGTCCGTTACCATAAAATTGGCTCACACGGGGCACCAAGGCATTGTGAAAACGAAAGAGCTCTTAAGGTCAAAAGTATGGTTCCCAAACATGGATAACACAGTTATCGATCTAATAAAATCGTGCATTCCATGTTTGGCTGCACAAAATTCCACTCAGCCTGCTCCACTCCTTCCTTCCCAACTACCGCCAGCGCCCTGGCATACTGTCGCTGTAGATTTCGCAGGGCCATTTCCTAATGGAAGGTATCTCATGGCACTTATCGACGAATATTCACGATTCCCAATGATTGCTCTCCTTTCCAGTCTGACTACTGAAAAAGTTTTGTCTCAATTATCTGTATGGTTTTCAATTTTTAGTTTCCCGTCAGTCGTAAAAACTGACAACGGACCTCCTTTTAACTCCCGTCATTTTTCACAAAAGATCAGTGATTATGGCATACACCATCGGAAAATTACGCCATATTGGCCCCAAGCCAACGGAAATGTCGAACGCTTTATGAGAACCATAACAAAATACGTTAAATCCATGGCAGCGGAAGGAAAAACCTGGGACACATCCATTGACACCTTTTTGCTCATGTATAGATCAACTCCCCACTCGACCACTGGTGTAGCCCCGGCGGAAGCAATTTTCAAATATAATTTCAAGACAGTACTGCCGTCCATTGCGAATCCCAATTCTTCGGATAATCTCCTACGGACAAAAGATTGTGAATCAAAGAAAAAGATGAAGACCTATGCTGACGAACACCGCCATTCGAAGCCACCCTCGATTTCCACAGGAGACCGTGTTCTTCTTAAACAAACACGTCTCAACAAGACCACCACTTCTTTCGACCCTATACCCTTCACAGTGGACTCAGTTAAGGGAACGATGATAACTGCAAAAAGAAGCGACGGGAAAGTTACCCGCAACGTGTCACTTTTTAAAAAAATACCGGAAGTCAAAGCACCTGTTTTAGGATCGACGGATCAACCGACACCAGTTTTGGAATCGTTGGAACTGTTACCATCTGTCAATACGTCGACCTCAGTCCAGGACAACACAGAAAATAACTCGATTCATGAAACTAGTCAATCGCCATCAAGTTTCGCTGACACAAGAAACGAACAAGTTCAAGACTTCCAAATACCTTCAAGACCGTTGAGAAACAGAAGACCTCCAAGGTGGTTGGACGACTACGTCCTCTAGAAGAAGGGAGAGATGTAGTGTTTGATCACCATTAAACACGTGTTTAATTGTCTTGTTAAAAAAAAAAAAACAGTTTTACGTTTTCTGATTACTCGAACATAATCGTTCTATTTCAAATACGTAACAAGCACCTACAAAGGTTTTGTGGGTAATAGGCAATGACCAGCATGACCTAACAGTCGTGAGTACGATTGCGGATCGACAAGGAAAGGTGAACTCGGTGGGGCTGGTTGATTCTCCCCCGAACACGACGTATATTTACAATCCCCTTATAACAAGGGGTGGCCAACCCATGGCCCGCGAGCCAAGAAGTGGCCCGCTGTGCCACTTTATCTTGGGGTTTTTTGCTGGGTCGAAAAATCCCATACTTTCACAATGACCCACAGTGGTAAATTATCTTTTTTAATGTTAAATGTTTTGCGCACTCCCGGATTTTTGTGCAAATGGAAAACGCTTAAATTCGCGCCTCCTCGTGGGCGGCCAGAATTGAGAGGGCACACTTTATGTGCCGTTCTTGGGGCAAGTAAGTGGATAAAAAGAAAAGTGCTAAGAGGAAAAGTGAAAGCGGGGTCGTTTGGAAAGTGCTAATAATCGTGCCCACTTGATCCATATCAAAAATGAAAAAACTCTAATTTTAGGCTCAAATTGGGATAAATGGGTAATTTACAGCTTAAATTATTGAGAAAAATATCTGATTCACGGACAGAAATGAGAGGCTAAAATTAAGAAAAATACATAGCTAATTCGTGGGATTGATAAGCGCTAAAAACGCGGATAAATTGTAAAAAAAAAACAGTAATTCACGGTTAAAATTAACAAAACATGGTAATTCACGGATAGAAGAGTGAAAAATTAACAATTACCCAATGGTTTGGCGAAAAAGCGCTAATTTGCGCCTAAAATTACGAAACCATTAATTCTCTGCTCACTCAGAACGGCAAGTTCATGGCTCAATCAGAGAAAAAGCGCTAATTTGCGCCTAAAATTACGAAACCATTAATTCTCTG
>CM075942.1:4414861-4462030 GCA_038030265.1 Corythucha ciliata | reverse complement strand
TGGCGCTTTTTCTCAATTTAACAGCCTCAAAACTTGCCTTCAGAAGCCGCTAAATCACCACAAAAGTAGCATAAAACGCTATTTCACTGCTGAAGTGTTGGGGAAAATCGCTAATTTGCAATTCGCGTATATACAGTTGAGGAAAAACGTTAATTCGCGGATACAAATGGAGAAATTTACTAATTCGCTCGCTGCTAAAATTGAAAAAATCACTAATTATAGCGCAGCTACAATTAGGAAAAACGCTAATTTTTAGTTCAAATTGGGAAAAAGTTCCAAGTCTCGGCTACAAATGGATAAAATGACTAATATGCATCTTAAATTGAGGAAAATGCCCATTCTTGGCCAAAATTGAGGAAATCGGTAGGTAATGCACGGGTTGGAAACGCTACTACGCTGCTAAAGATTAGAAAAAAGTGAAAATTCACTGTAAAAATTTAGGAACATCACTGATTCTCGGATAAAGTGTGGAAAAATTTCTAATTCGAACGCGCGTCTCCGGAAGTTCCTCAAGATAGCACGGATTTTCGTCCTCCCCAACATGCACACTGTGACTGTCTATGGGGCATGTGTTCTTTTCTCGTCTTGCATGAGTCCCCTTCAACCGAATCATTGTGTCTCCCTTCTCTCTCTTCAAAGGTAAACCGAAAAAGGTTCGCTTCTGAAGCGAGAAAGGGCTGGCGAGGATTGCTCGGACGCCGCGATGAAGCGAGCACGTCTAAAAGAAACGGTTTGTCAACTGACTCCATTGGTATGTCGTACGCTTTTTGTTTGCCTCGTTAATTGATTTAAATATTTATACCAATTAAATTCGTCGGAATTGTTTTTTTTTAACTATTCTAAATCCCCACCTCTTTTTTTGCCTCTTCATTCCAGGAGAAAGTGAGGAATCATTGCCAGTGAACAATAACAAATCAAAGAAGAATCAAAAACCAGGCGTGGGCGGAACGTCACCGTCCGAACGTTCGCCTGCAACGCCGCATCAACCACCCAGGTGGGCCATGTCGTCACTCGTCTCTTCCTTTCGTTCGAAAAAATCCAAATCCTTGCACGAACCTCCGAGATAAAAAGAAGTTAATTTTAAAAAACAAATCCCCTGAAATCTAGTCAAAAACTTCTTATTTGCTTTGTAAATAATTTATTTTTTAAAAACAACGTTTTTACCCTCGGACAATCTTTGTATTTCCTCCTTCTATATTTTTTCTTCTCATACAGCTGCTCTTTGAGGAGTGAAAGAGGGAAAAATCTTATCGAGCTTTCACTAAATCCCTGTTCCATTAAAAACACTAGAAAAAATGTGCCTTTTTTTTATTAAGAAAAAAAAAACTATTTCCAAGTGTATTTTTATATTTTAAGGCCCATTTTCACCAACTGCGTTAAAAACCACGATCAACAACTAGTCATGATTACAGTGTAAACAATTCCATTCGAATTCACATATTGACAACTATAATCACAATCAACTTTAACCGTCGATCAATTTTATTGGTGAAAACGGTCCTTAAAAATCTTATTTTCCCAATATTTTGTCTATCAAAGTCCTCTTCGCTCCCTTCATATCCCTACCCACCTTTTTAAACTGCCATATCAGTGTGTATTTCACCCTTTCGGGCCAAAAAAAAAAAGTCATTTGGACCAATAATCTCTCATAGAAAGAAAAAAAAAAAAACAAGATACCGTATTTTAAAATACGGAAAAATAACTATAAATGTTATTAATTAATTCAAAAACTTGTAGACTAAATGATGCATTTAGAATTCTTTGCCGTTCTAAAAGTTATGTGTGAACAAAAAATATTCTTATTGTAAGTTAGGGGGAAAAAATCAATCGATTAGTTGTTTAAATGTTGTACGAAAAGCACATCGGTGTGAAAAAAAAAATTAAAACAATAGTTTGTAACTGACAAAAAATTTAAATTATGTAGTATTTTGACTTTCATAACGACAGGTGGCCTAAACGGCCTATTTTTGTACATAATTATGATAACTTAATTTATATCTAATGTTTCAAATTTATTATTTTTAACGTCGATATTTTATTACTCTCCTGCCCAAACCCGGGCACGGCCGTCGTGCTAAGCTAATTTGTGTGCACACTAAATTCGTGTGAAATTAATAAAAGCATAATTATTTAAATCCCACGGATTAAAAACAGAATAACGATCATAGAAGGAAAAAAGTTTAAAAATTAAACGAAAAAAAAATTGTTCGAAATTAAGTGAAGAAATTTTGGAATTTTGTTGATGTTCAATAAACAAAGAAAGTTTCAAGTATTGATGTTTACTATTAATCACAACGGAGATACCTTGAAAGTCTTGAAGGTCTCAACAATTATACAGGGTGTTCACCGGTGGCGTTGACTATATTGCACACGGCGAAAGTACATGCCAAGAGCTAAAAAATTTCCCTTTTCACTTTTTTAAAATCTCCAGCCGTTACCGAGATATGATTTTTTGAACACTTTTTATTAAGAAAATCAGTTTTCATGAGAAAACTACGTTTTCTCGGGTTCTATGTGGTGCGTTTAGAAATTGAATGACCTGGGCACGCCCATCATTCTAGGCGTCAAAAGTTTTTCGTTACACAAAGTGAGATTTTTTGCTAATTTATTCTCTTGATTTTCACTATAGTGAGAAGAAATCGCAGGTGACGCACCTGTACTGTAAAAACATCTCCAAGCTGTCAGTTTTCGAATGACGTATCACAAAACCAGCTTCTGGCTTATTTTTGCCGTCGAAATCACCTTTCTTTTAAAAATATTGACACTCAATTTTGGCATCACTCTTGAATTCTTTGGACAAGGTTGTACTGGTCAGTTGTACCAACCCTGTACAGCGTGGATTTTAGAGTTGCCCAAACGTAGATAAGCTGTTAGCGCTAGGCCAGGGCTCATCGCTGGCCACATGATGTCGCGAGTTCCAAACTCTGCGATGAATAAATAATAACCTAGATAAAATTAGTTTGTTTGGGTCAATCCAAACTGCGATGGTTAATTTGGCTCGTTCCAAATTATTGTAATGTAGCCTTATAATATGGTGACCATTTTTAGTCTTTAAAGGGTTAATTTGGCTCGTTCCAAATATGGTTAATTTATGGCTCGTTCCGTATAGGGTCAATTTGGCTCGTTCCAAATGTGGTAAATTTATGGCTCGTTCCATAAGTGGTTAGTTTTGCTCGTTCCAAACATGTAGTTAATTTATGGCTCGTTCCGTAAGTGGTTAGTTTGGCTCGTTCTAAACATGTAGTTAATTTATGGCTCGTTCCATAAAGGGTTAGTTTGGCTCGTTCCAAACATGTAGTTATCTCTATTTTAATGTAATTGCTAAATTGCATGGTTCGCTCCATGATAAAGATTTTATACTCAAAGAAGTATGAATAGTTTTTTGACTCACCGATAACGCCTTCGTGCTGCCAAGAAGCTGACATTTTTCTATTTTTTTCTTGATCAGCTGGTTACCTTCTTTTTACTATTCCAAGCGTCTCTGTTTTCTTTCTCTCTCTTTTCCTCCCTCCTCCCTGCCACCACAGAAAGGCTTCACCCTGGTGGCGCGCAGTTCACCCATACACACTCATATGTCCCTCTTCGCTTTTAGTGACACTCCCAAGGCAAAGAAAAAATGGTTTTTAGGTGACGCGGTTAGGTCACAAAAGGCTTCTGGAGATATAGCAATTAGGAGGAGGAGTGTCGAGTCGATCTGATTGTGATAATGTATAAATTAATTGAGCTGCTGAGGACATCTGTGGAAGGACACACTCACCCAGGGTACGACGGAACCAATGTAACAGATTTAATCCTCTGCAAAAAGACACAAGATGCACAGCACCATCAACCCCGGCACGGGAGCGGCGTATACACCGAACAAGCTAGAGGGGACTCGTTAGCCAAAGCTCAAGTGACTTTTTTTTTTTTTTTTTTTTTTTTTTTTTATACCTGATAAACCAAGCTGTCTGCCTACACTTAACTCCAGTGTTCACCATGAACTTATTTCACCGTACCCACAGGGCTCTTGCAGTAAAGAAAAATCAATACAATTTACTCCGTGCTCTCCTTAATATCACGGTAAAAAGACTCCCTGACCAGAGTTCACTTCAAACCCAAACGAAAGAGACTCTTTATCGTCTAACACCTCTCCTCCCCCCACAGACAACTAAAAATACCGCTATACTCCCACCCTTAATCTCAAAGATCCTCCCTGATGGGACCGGATCCTAGCCTGGCACCGGTTACCAAGCCTAAAGAGTCTTGAGGATTCCACCTCTTCATTTGGGAGACTTGTACTTTCCCGAGGGGCTTCCCCAGACCATCAATTAACAGGTATGTGTCGTTTCCTAGTTTCTTGTCAATCCGGAAATGACCTTCGTATTTTGGTGCAAGCCCCTGAGAAAAATGTTTAATTTTTGACGACAGATAGTGGGTGTTCCGCAGGACCAAATCTCCCGATCAGTATTCCACATGACGGTGGCGGAGATTATAATACAAAGTCCGCAGCCGACTCAAACATTTGGACCAGCTAGTTCCGTCCTGACCGGGGGAAGGCCGGTCGTAAAGCGACGACCTGTAGATCTCTCTCCCCAGATTGAGGAAAGCGGGGGTAAAGGCACTCGATTCCTGCTGGCTAGAATTTATGGCGAAAGCAAACTCAGGAATATACACATCCCATTCCCGTTGATCGCTGTCTGTGTACGCTGATAACATCCTTTTCAGGACTTTGTTGGAACGCTCCACCGGATTAGCTTGAGGGTGGTATGGAGGGGTCGTTTGATGCTTCACACCCAGCTGCTCCAGGTTACCCGTGAATTCCTTTCCTAGAAAAGCTGTTCCTTGATCGGAAATCAATATGTCTGGAGTTCCCCACCTGTACAGGATCCTCTGTTTGAAGTGATCCCAGACCACCTGAGCAGTGGCCGTTCGCACAGGGATGATCTCCACCCACTTGGAAAATGTGTCCAGGAACACCAAAATATATTGATTTCCTTTTTTTGAGCGGGGAAATGGGCCCATGAAATCTGCGGATACTACAGTCCAAGGGCGTCCAGCGTAACGGGGTCGCATCTGCCCCGGTTTTTTACGTGACTCCTCCTTTGTCAGCTGACAGACCCCACAGTTTTTCACACAAAGGCTAACTTCACGAGGCAATCCAGGCCAATAATAATTCGCTTGAACTCTGTACAAGGTTTTTGTCCGACCCATATGCCCCGCCTCGGGAAGATCGTGACAGCTATGCATCACTTGTTCACGAATGGCTTGGGGTACCACCACCAACCATTTGGTGGAGTCTTGCCCCTTACGTCTGGCTCCTTTATACAAAAGACCATCATCCACAAGCCAATCACCCCTCTTGCTGTCTTGAGGCGAGCGAGTCTGCACCCACTGTAACTTATCCTGGTACCACTGATCGGTTCCAAAAGCGTCTAGAATGTCATGCGAGCCAATCGCGTCGACTTGGAGGTCCTCAAACTGCCGTGACAGGGCATCTGGTAACTGGTTGGCTGAACCAGGTCGATACTGTATGTTTATCTCATAAGGCTGGAGGCGCACTACCCATCGGGCCAATCTACCCGTTGGATTTTTTATGTTCAGTAACCAACGGAGACTTGAGTGATCCGTGATAACATTAACCTCACTTCCTTCCAAATAAGCCCGAAAATGCTCGAGGGCCCAAATGACCGCCAGACACTCCCTTTCCGTAACTGAATAATTCCTTTCAGCAGACGTCAATGTCCGACTAGCGTAGGCTATGATCCTTAAAGAACCTTCAACAACTTGGGTGAGGACGGCGCCTAGACCCGTGTTGCTCGCATCCGTTTAGGTGCCTGTACACTGCGCGAAACTTCCTCGCGAAACAGTTTCGCGAGTCAAGTCTCGCGTAATGTAAATGGATGTTTCACCCCGAAACACGTTGCGCGAGGCAGTCTCGAGGCGAGCCAACCGTTGTCGGTTTTTTAGCGCGCATCAAAGTGTTTCACCCTTCTTGTTTCGCTTGGTGTAGACGCCCCTTTTGTCTCGCGGTGAAACAATTCCTCTTGGCATGGCTGCCTCGCCCAAACTGGTGGCTCACCTTGCCTCGCTTGACTCGCCTCAATTGTTTCGCTTAGTGTAAACACCCCACGTTGCGCGAGGCTTCCTCGCGAAACTGTTTCGCGAGGAAGTTTCGCGCAGTGTACAGGCACCTTTTGAATCGTAAATTTCTCAGAGAAATCAGGACGGGATAAGAGAGGGGGGCTGGTGAGGATGGCCTTTATCTTATCAAACACTTGTTGTTGAACGCTTGTCCACAGAAACTTCCTCCCCCTCCGCAATAAAGCGAACAGTGGTTCCGCTAGAGACGTGCCGTCTTTGATAAAGCGCTTGTACCACCCAAACATTCCCAGAAATCGCTTCAACGCCCGTTGAGTGGTGGGTGCTGGATAGTCCAGTATTGGGCGTACTTTTTCGGGGTCGATCCTCAAGCCCGAGGCATCCACAACAAAACCTAAGTAGGTAAGCTCGGAACACCCAAACTCACTCTTCTCCCAATTGACCTGTAGTCCAAAGGTCGGTAACCGCTCTAGTAGTTTATGTAACACAGACAAGTGTTTTTCAAAGCAGGGGGTTACAACTAATAAATCATCTAGATAAGAATGAACGAATGGCCGGAGGTCTGCTGAGATTACTCGGTCAATCAGTCTTTGGAAACTCGATGGAGCGTTAGTTAAGCCGAATGGGAGGAAAAGGGGAAAAGGAACTCAAAATGCCCCCTTCCGGGCACACTGAATGCGGTAACTGGCCTGCTTTCCACACTCAGAGGTACTTGCAGATAGGCTTGTCGGAGATCGATTTTAGATAACAACTTCACATTTTCCAAATGGTCTAAAAGGGTCGCCATATGGGGTAAAGGGTAGGCGTCTTTTTTTGTAAGCCCATTCACCTTTCGGAAGTCGATGCACATCCTATGTGAACCGTCAGGCTTGGGCACCATCACTATAGGATTACTCCAAGGTGACTCAGATTCCTGAATTATTTTTTCACTCAGTAATCTATCCACTTCTTCGTTAATTATTTTCAAAATGGCCGGAGAGTGACGATAACATCCTTGTTTGATGGGCTCTGTTCCTGGTAGCAGCTCTATATGATGTTCGATTGGCACTTTCCCCAAACATTTGCTCTCTAATTTAAGGAAGTGATTCGTGAGGGTTTTCAGCCGGCCCACCTGGACATCGGCAAGTTGCTGTATTCCAGCCATCGTGGGTTTATTCCCCTCCCGGGTTAGAAATAGGTATTTTGTTAGGGGTGACTCTGAATAAGCGTATTCCCCGGTAGCCGGAAACAAAACAAGGCCCAAAGTTGTCAAACTGTCCAACCCTAACAAACAGGACACTGAAAGGCGTGGCAGCACACCAAATTGCAACAAAACCTTCCTCCCATCACACTCAGCGCAGATTGATACCGTCTGCTCTACTAAATCAATCCTTCCGTCTGCCAATTGGACGGGTGAAGTTGGGACGGAAACCAAAGAGGATTCAAGGTGCAGTGACCGAATAAGATCAGATAATGAATTATTAGGCCGGAAGTGTGGGAGCATCCATCAATTTGATGAGAAAAGAAAGCTCACTCCCACTAAACAATGTTTTATTTCGTGACCGCGGTTTCAGCTTAACGCCATCTTCAAACTAAACAATCCAACAAAAACACGACAAACAATCAACAAAAATTTTAAAGTTTACAAACGGTCAACAACTTAAAACTAAAGAAACAAGCGTAACAACATGTATCTATAACTTACCGAGCCAACGAAAAAACAACAACTGACAAGATACCGACTAGAATTAAATTGCCAATGAGCGCTCCCCCCTCTCTCCACTACCAGTACATAAGCTCAAGGCCGAACGCTGACAGGGGCCGAGATCGAACGATTTAATTTGATTCAAACAACCATCCCCATATTCCGACGCATGACGAGTTATCTCCAAGAACTCCATCCATGTAAGCTTCGATCCTTTCTTTTGGGCATGCAAAAGCTTCACTCCGCCCTCCGAAGCATCAAATGGGTGTCCAGTGGCCAGCAAGTGGGCATCTCTCAGGACATATTTGTCTAGGGTTAAAGACGAAGTCACCATTTTCGAGAAGTCGGGGGTGTACGCCTTGTGGTGTAGTTGTGAGTCGGCTGTGTATGTGGGCCAAACTGGTCGAAAGCTTGGAGTGCGCCTTCGGGAACATTTGCCACCCTCGACCCGCCCTTCAGAGTTCAAGAACCACTTGCTGGCCACTGGACACCCATTTGATGCTTCGGAGGGCGGAGTGAAGCTTTTGCATGCCCAAAAGAAAGGATCGAAGCTTACATGGATGGAGTTCTTGGAGATAACTCGTCATGCGTCGGAATATGGGGATGGTTGTTTGAATCAAATTAAATCGTTCGATCTCGGCCCCTGTCAGCGTTCGGCCTTGAGCTTATGTACTGGTAGTGGAGAGAGGGGGGAGCGCTCATTGGCAATTTAATTCTAGTCGGTATCTTGTCAGTTGTTGTTTTTTCGTTGGCTCGGTAAGTTATAGATACATGTTGTTACGCTTGTTTCTTTAGTTTTAAGTTGTTGACCGTTTGTAAACTTTAAAAATTTGTTGATTGTTTGTCGTGTTTTTGTTGGATTGTTTAGTTTGAAGATGGCGTTAAGCTGAAACCGCGGTCACAAAATAAAACATTGTTTAGTGGGAGTGAGCTTTCTTTTCTCATCAAATTGAATAAGATCAGGGTTTACAAATGATCCGGAAGCCCCAGTAACGGCTGGTAACTAGATCGGATGGTTGAAGATCTGGCGGACCATAAGTACGCAGAAAATGGGATGATGCAAGAACGTTTCGTGTCCGGTCCTACAGTTGTGACTGCCCAAGTGTCCAGTGCTTCTTTGGTAGTTGTCAATTGTGTTTGTAATTGATTGTCGGATAACAACACTTTTTTTAAAATTCGAAGCAAACAGTGCTTTGCCCAACTGACGAGATTCTTATAAATTCCTAATTGAGGAATCCATTATGTTAGGAGGGAGGGAGAGTGATGGCGGTTGAAATCCCAATGAAGATCCATCATGGGAGTAGTCCATCTATGATCATGTGATAGCCC
Source organism: Corythucha ciliata (assembly GCA_038030265.1). Lineage (NCBI taxonomy): Eukaryota > Metazoa > Arthropoda > Insecta > Hemiptera > Tingidae > Corythucha > Corythucha ciliata. Next base: position 4,452,939 of record CM075942.1, on the reverse strand, counting down.
AGGATGAAAGCCCTGATTCTATAACGGTACGGGAACACGTTGGTCAATAGTAGGCACGCGATGTGGTATTGACCATTACATAGCAAACGCTGTGATTGTCTGAAAGAAAATGCCCAAAATTGAGCATAACCGTGCCTTCGACCAGCAACTTCGTTGGTAAAGGAGTAAATCGAAGTTGCAGAATAATGAAAAGTGGTATAAAAAAAGTATTTCTGTGACTCGTTAGTGTAGAATAATGCGTTCGTTTAGTTATGTCAAGTATTTGAGTGTACTCCCAGCTGTGAGGTCCAGTATTCCTATCAATAATTGCATGTAGGCTCGACCGTCTTATTTTGCTGTGGGGTTAACCAAGAAATGGTACGGTTGGCATAGGGCTGTCTAACCAGCAGTCAGGGCCTCGTTTCCTGCTGCCTGATGCCGAGTTGCAATGATCGCCCATTTGGCGAGACCCAGAGAGGTAAGTAGTAATCCCAATGTATGCAGCCAGCCACGTACTGCCCGGTTAACCGTTCAGGCACAAAGTTGCAGTCCATAATCATCATGGAAGAGCAAAGGCTTTCGAACGTCAGAGAGAAATCGACGGCACAATCCGTTCGAAGTGCAGAAATGCGGAATTTCTTGAGGTGTGTCCCACCTCAAACCTTTCGCCCATTGTAAAAGCATTCTGGTAAGTAGCATGAGTGGAGCTACAAATCTGCAAGGGTAATAGACAGATGCAATGCAATAATGTTTAGGACTTCTCGTTTGTGTTGACCAGCCTAAAAATGGGTTGATGCATAGAAAGAGAGTCGCAAATTTTCATTGGCAGTGTCCCAAGTCATGCCAAGGACTGAAATTATGTCATCGGTATCTTTACGTGACCTGGGAAAGTTGGCAAAACGTTTTGATTATTTGAGTCCCAACCACGATGGTTCATCCAAAACACATCAAGTGCATGTTTTCAGCAGTGCGTGAGAGATATGTAGCAGACATATTGCCAACCTGTTGGCATGACTTTGGTCCTTTCTCATAATAGGATGCCCGGACAGGCCCGCGGCCGAGGCTCAAGCGTACCCCGAGCGTACCGAGACAGGGGTGAGGGGGCCGGATCGCCGCGAGCACCCTATGTGGACCTAAAAAGGTGAATATTAAGGATGTATAGCTATGTCTCCACTTGTGCGCTTTCGTCTTATCAACACGCCTTTTCAACTTTCAACAACGCATGCGTCCAAGCTATGCCCGCAAATTCTGATATCCTTCCAGCTTTTTGAGGCATGCAGTAGCGCATTCCTCACGTTCAACACACCGCCTGCTATGACGCATGGCTCTGACACACTCGAAAAGGCACTAGTGATGACATAGCTTATGTTCATGTTTGTAGGTACACGTGAAAACGAGTTTTTGGCGTGCAGTTTGACAGCGATATTGGCTCCTTTCGACGATTTTCAATCCATCCAACCCAGGATGGAGTGCCTGCAGGTGATAAGCAAGGAGTGTAGCTGAATAATCCATTTAGCCCACAAAAGCGCTTATTCTGAAGGCTCAAATTGAGAGAAAACGCAGCCTTCTGGGGGTATAACTTCGCGGCTAAAATAGAGAGAATACGCTGCTCCCCAGTTTGTTTTTCTTAGGTCCGTAAGCGGATAAAGATGAAAAGGCGTACTAATATGCTATTCTTGCAGGCAAGTACCAACGGCTGCAAAAAGTTGGGAAAAATCACTAGTATTTGTGGAAAAAACTGTTCAAAAGCCTTCATTCGCGGAATCTCGATGAAACATCCAGACCGAAATTGAGATAAAATAGCTGATTCGCGGTGTATAGATGCCACTTAATGCCTAAAATACCTTTCAGCCTTTCAGCAGAAGAAAATAAGCTAATTTGCTGTTGGTAAAATTGAGACGTGAGGCAGTTTTTGCTTCTCTGCAAGCGCTAAAAGGCAAAAAAAACGCTAAGGCTATACGATAGAAAAAAACACGCTAATTCGGGGCTAAAATCGAGAAAAATGACAAGTTCGCATCTGAAATTGCAAAAAAATTGCCTGTTCGCGGATAAAAAAGTTGAAAGCCACAATTCACTGCTGAAATTGAGAAGAATGGCTAATTAGCTGCTAAAATTGGGACATACGCTAATCCACGGCAAAAATTGAGAAAAATAGCTTCTCTAATGAAGTTTGACAAAAAGCGCTACTTAGCGGCTAAACTTGGAACAATCCAATGTCGCGGACTTAATTGAAAAGAATAGATAATTAATTGGCAGCTAAAATTTGTAAAAAGTCCGATAATTGGCGGATAGTCTAGAAAAAACGATCGTTCGCGGATTCAAATGAAAAAAGTCGGCTATAGCCCGGCCAAAGACTAAAGAAATCGACGGTAGCGCTACTAGCGCCGATTAGTATGTACTTAACCCCCCACCAGTTTTTCGTGCAATCGATATTTTCCGATATTTCTATCAGTGATATGAGTGTTTTTTTTGCCTCAACGGTTTTTTTGTCGTGATTAAAGTAAGTAGACATGAGATAATTAATGATTTTAATACTTTGAGAGACAAAATGTTGTATTTGATTTCAGAAATGAGTGAATGACCGAAAAGAAGAACTTTAGGAAGCCAAGCAAGGCAAATCGTTTTTTCAGTATTTTACCCGGCAGAAGGTAGAGGAAGAGCCTAAGCCCGACATCAACAGTTTGGTGGCTGAGGCGACCGGTGTTTCCCGGTCTTCTGTTTTCCGCACCGTGAAGGAAGCCGAACGATCGACCTCAGAGGGCTCGAGTACGAGTCGGTCACTTTTCACCACACCTACGAGGAAGAACATTCCACATAAGAAGCGAGTCGAGTTCGATTCTTTTACTGACAGTGCCATTCGTTTTAAAGTTCGCAGTTTTATGCTGTTAAAAAGCAGTGCCCGTCAATTAGGCTTCTCCATAAGGAGTTACTAGAGCAAGGCGTTGTAGACTGCGGTAAGGAGTACATTCGGCAGCGCCTACATCACCTGGGGTTTAAGTGGAAGAAAGGTCAATCCAATCGTAAAATTCTAATTGAGCGGCCAGAAATTGCAGCCCGTAGGGTCTCCTACCTGAGGGAGATAAAAAAACATCGAGAGGCCAACAAGAATATTGTCTTCCTGGATGAAACATACGTACAAGAGGCCCACAACGTTACATCCTGTTGGCAGTCGGAGGACGAATTGGGGGCTACTCATAAAATAGGTGAGATGATGATTCTTCATTTCTTTAGCATGAAAATAGTTTCTCGTAATTTTATATTTCAGGCAAGGGCAATCGACTTATTGTTGTTCATGGAGGTGGGGAGCAAGGCTTCGTTAGAGACGATCTCCTGATTTTCAAATCCTCAAGTACTTCAGGGGACTATCACACGTCCATGAATGCTGAGAATTTCTCGAAATGGCTCAGTACGTGCTTCCTACCCAACGTGCCGGCAGGCAGTGTCATAGTCATGAACAACGCGAGTTATCATTGCATCGAAAGAAACAAAAAGCCGAATTCCGGCAGCCTTAACCGCGTGATTGTCGAATAGCTTTCCCAGCATGGCATCGAATTCTGCGAAACATCAACGAAAGCAGAACTTCTCGAACTCGTCAGAAGCGTTCCCATCGAGAAATACTTCGTGGTGGATGACTTGATCCGATCTTTTGGTCACATACCTCTACGTCTCCCTCCTTATCACCCCGACTTAAATCCGATTGAGTTGGTGTGGGGAGCCATCAAGAACGATCTTGCTCGAAATAGCGTTGGTACATCACTTAGGGAGAAAGAAATTGATTTGTGCAATGATGAAACCGCCCCTTCCCCCTCTCTTGGTGGATGAACTGCTCTGGCTTTTTGACGTTGGTCTTTGTCATATAAATAAATTTATAATACATTTTATGTAATAAAGGTGCTGAAAGAGTGAAATTCAGTAAAAGAGGTTTTTGAAAGAGCAAAACCCACGAAATTACGATTTTAACGAGACAAATCCACCAAAAGATTTGGAAGAGCAAAAATCCGCAAATCTGGCGATTGTGAGAGTCAAAAATGGTGATTTTTGTTTTTGAAAATGCCACATGCCTATGATTAGTTTTGAATCAGACCGTGAGCCAAATTGTTTGGTTTGTCGGTCTAACGATCTGGATTGTGGTGGTGTGAAGTTCCTACTTTTTAGTATAATCGGTGGCGGTGTGTGGGAGGGATTGAGTGGGTGAAAAGGGAAATCGCTGTATTGTTCTCCGAGTAGACTGTGCATTATGAACCCCGCTCTTGGCGCTCAACCTTATCTTACCTGGCAAAAATCGAGTTAGGTAGGAGACCCGGCCCTTGTTTCTTGAAGACGAAATGAATGTTTTTAGGTTGTGGCTACGCTAAAGTTTGCCAAGTGGCAAAGGGACTTATTTTGCTGCCCCCCCCCCCATGAGCAAAACTGTTGGCCCGCGTCTGGTCAGTTTCAACGAAAACATCCAGTCAAGTAAAAAATGCAAACATGTATTCAGAAAGAAAACAGTCAGACATGGATACCACACAGGCAAGTAGATAACTTTTTAGAACGGCAAATAAACATATAGGGCCCTCCACACACAGTTTGTCTTGTTTTCGACGCTAACTCGAAAGGGACTTCTGTAAATTGCATTCGTGTTCGACATTGAAACGCTTCGAGTTCGAGTCAAAGACAAGACAACCCGTGTGTCTTTTACTTGAGACTTTTACTTGAGAATTCCGTGAAATCCCGATAGTTTCACCAAAAAAACAACAGATAACTATGTAAAAGTAGATATTTGTGGCTATTTTCCGTCGCTCGGACCAGGAACGTTTCAATTTAACGATGCAGGCTTCAACAGATTTGTCGAGCAATCGGGTTGTAGTTTTCCTGGTTAAAGACGCGTTTTGAGAAGGTTTGTCTCGACAAAGGACGTTCTTCCGGTCCTAAAACCAAAAATAGGAATCATACCAAGGATGACGATGCGTAGATTGTAAAATAAATAGGAAAATAATTATCATGTTGGCTTACTCACTTCGGCAACTCAGCCTCGTAGCTTCGGAAGGAATTGCACAAACAATGAATTCCACGGTACGTTTAAATATCAACCCTTCCGCCGAAAGACCGAAGGGAAAGTGAAGCATTTTAGTATTTGAGCACGAAAAATAAGGATTCTTGACAAAATTTAACAAATCAAAACATCTACCAGTTGTAGTCAGAAAGATCAGTGAACCGCGATCCCCGAGTGATAAGAAGTTTCAAAACTTTAGGAGGTAAACGGCTGTACAATGGAAGGGGTAAGGGGAAGCTCTCAGTGAAAACTTAGGTGGAGATTCGATGTTCTTCAATCTTTGGCCGGGCTATAATTCACGGCTATATTAGAGAAAACGCCAATTCACGACTAAAATTTAGTAATAACGCTGACTCGGGGCTAAAATTCAGCAAAAGACAATAATCTGTTGCTTCTGAAGGCAACTTCGGACGTATACTTGGGAAAAGCGCTAGTCTCTAGCGAAAAGTTGAAAAAAAAAAGTTGCGGCCACTATTGAGAAATTAACTAATTAATTGGCGCGGCTGAAATCAACGACAATCGCTATACTTGCAGCTCAAAGTGCTAATTCACTGCTGAAAAGGTAAAAAATCGCTAATTTCCTGCAAAAATCTAGGAAAACTTCAATTCTTTGAAAAAATTGAGAAAAATCGCTAAAAATGCTTCTTCGCAGCTAAGATTAAGGAAAATCGCTTATTCGTGGACAAAGTGTAGAGGAAAAACTCGTTAATCCACGGCTAAAATTGAAAAAAAAAAACTTCAATTTTCGGCTATTTTATAGTTTTGAAATATTCATAAGTCAAATGGGCTTCTTAGGTCATTTTTTCTCGTCCACCTTCCTTCTCCCCTGCTCATTTTGCTAGACGCGCTCCTAAGGACACGGCGCCCCTGGGTGGAAGAGAAAAAACTACACACAAAGATTACAATCTGCTTTGCTGAGCTGAATCTAACGAGAAAGTATGTCTAAGTCCCCGATCAAGTCCTAACGCCCAGTTCCCTGAAGATTGCAACGGGACCATTAAAATCGGTATCGGTGCAGATATAAGACAGCAAATTATGGGGAAAATGTATGCAGCATGTGACGGTGAGGCACAAACTGCTGCGGCAGTCCTTTTGTTACTTTACGAAAAGGCAAAAAAATGAACTGTATAAAAATATCGGGTACTGGCTCGTACTGGACCGAATTTCAAGACGATTCAAATCACTGTAAACTAATTACGGCACAAATGCGCGACGAGACAAACAATATAACAAACATGTACTCACAACGAATGATGAATTTGGTGTCTAAACAAACCAAAATTGACGAATGTCCGAGAACCACGAAAAACACGTGTTGGCGACCCGTTACTCAACGAGAACCGAACCGAGAGAGGGTTTTTTTTTTTTTACACACACACGCCAACTGATTACCCGCGCGAGGGTGGGGATTACATCATAAAAAAATTGCGGGGGTGGTCAGGTTTACCAAACATACTGCCCCCCCTGAAACGCATGTTTCAGTACAGCGAAAACAAATTTTAAACAGGATTTTGCGCGTTAATGCAATACCAAAAGACAAATTATTAAACAAAACTTGATTTTTTTTATTTTTTTTTAAGACATTTAACAAACAAAAATCAAAGAACATGGAAACAAAACTTTAAAAGTGGGTCTATTAGATTGGCAGTGGAGCAAGTTTGATCGCGGGTCTTCGAATTGTTTTTCCCGATGGAGTCAAAATGTCCACTACACGCACAACATTGTCTTTCCCCGGGTATGTCCGAACAACCTTCCCGCGCATCCACGTCATAGGCGAGGCATTTTCTTCCTTTATGAGGACCAGAGTTCCAGTTTCGATGTTAGGGTTCGATTTGGTCCATTTAGCGCGTGCTTGCAGAGTCGAGAAGTATTCTGCGCTCCAACGCTTCCACAAATCACGCTGCATTCGTAGCAAAAGTTCCCATCGTTTCAATCGATTGATGTTGTGGTCCGAGAAATCGGGTCCAAGCACCGCGGCTAATGGGCCAAAAATCAAAAAGTGACCAGGGGTCAAAACGTCGAATTCGTTGGGGTCACTGCTTAACGGTGTTAATGGGCGAGAATTTAGCATGGCTTCGACTTTAGTTAAGACGGTGTAAACTTCCTCGAAGGTCAAAATAACGTTTCCGACTACCTTTTTCAAATTATTTTTCATAGACTTGACAGTAGATTCCCACAGTCCACCGAAATGTGGCGATGAGGGAGGGATGAAAATCCAATTAATCTCCTTCATACTAGTGTAATCCAATAATTGATTCTGAAATTGAGAACTAGACAAGAATTTTTTGAGTTCGTTATTTGCCCCGACAAAATTAGTACCATTGTCAGAATGGAGTTCTGAACATAATCCTCGTCGTGAAACGAAACGGTCGAGAGCATTGAGAAATGATCGAGTAGATAACGACGAAACGAGCTCTAAATGACACGCTTTTGTTGCCATGCACAGGGGTGGGCAAGATACTTGAGTATTTAAAATACTTTGTATTTTAAATACAAAATACGTATTTTGTAATTGTATTTAAATACTTTTGGAAAAGTATTTGTATTTCTGTATTTAAAATACATTTTTGAAAGTATTTTGGGCTTTGTATTTGAAATACAATTTTCAAAAGTGTTTTGTACACTCAACGAAAATACAAATACAAATACTTTTAATTTCAACGTTCTTTAGTTTCCAATTCTTCGCCGCCATTCACCAGTATAACCTAACTTAGTGACACCATATTTGGCGCAAAAACGCGGTGTAATAACAGCCTTCGATTGACGTTTTCATTTTTCGAAAAAGTGGAGAGGAAAGGGTAGTCATGGTGGGAGGTGGAAGTTCCGAATTCCTTGTTAGCACAACTGCCGCAAAAATGATGCTAGCGGATGGAAACTTGGCACAAAAATGGATCATACAGAGGCCTAGCCTACAAGTACACAAAGCTGTACAAGTAAACAAAACTCGTGGCAATTATTGCAAAAAACAACGCTAATTCGAGTTTAAACTGGACCAAAATGGCAAATTCACAACTCAAATGTCGAAAAATCGCCTATTAATAAAAAAAAAGAGAATAGATAATGTGCTAATTCGCTGCAAAATTATCAGAAAACGCTATTTCACAGCTGAAATGAAGAAAAATCAATAAATCGCGGCTGAAATATAGAAAACGAAAATCTGTATAGCTTCTGAAAGAATCGAGGCTCAAACTGAGAAACAGCGCTAATACGTAGAAAAAAATTGCTCACGCGGGCTAAAACCTAAAAAAAACTACGCGGCTAGAATGGACAAAAATATTAATTAGCGGGGCCCACTTTAAGAAAAACACTAATTTTCAACTCAAGTGCTAATTGGCTGCTAAAAAATGGCTAAACTGCAGCTGAAAATGAGGAAAACGCCAAATCGTGGCTAAAATGGAGGAAAATCGCCAATACAAACGAAAGAATCCCTACTCCACTGCTAAAATTGATTAAAAGCGCTAACCCGTGGCCAAAATTGGTTAAAGTTGTAGCGTGCCAACTGTTGATGACAATTCTAACGTTTATTAATTCAACACATGTTTCCACCCCTTTTTCTTTTTGTTAAATAAACCAAATTGTTCTCAAACGTTCTTACCTCCTTTATCTCACGGACCTTTAGGTTATGGGCCGCTTCGTCGTTTGAAAAGAACAAAGTAATGGCGACAGGTACCGTGGCAGTCGCCGGTGCGTTGAAACCGTTTGACGGTAAGAATTTTGGGAACTGGGTGTTCAGACTGGAGTTACTCCTTGAAGCCAACAAGTGCAAAGATGTCCTAAATGAAAATGTTCCTGCCGAGCAAGCAGAGATGGCAAATTTTCTAGAAAAGGATGTCAAGGCACGGAGTTTGATTGTTCAATTTTTGCATGACTCCGTGTTGGCTACTGTAAAAGACCAGGTAACAGCGAAAGGAATGATAGAATGTCTCAAAGCAACCTATACCAAAGGTGGGATTGCCGAACAAGTGAGAATAAAGAAAGTTTTGAGTCAGTTGGAATACAAACGCGACTGTACTTTGCTCGATTTCTTTTGTAAATTTGAGCGCTTGATCGGTGAATTGAAAGCTGCTGGGGGAGCGATCAGTGACCAGGAAGTCATTACAGCATTACTGTCGGCTATGCCCCCTTGCTATCAGTCGGTTACCAGAACTGTATCTATTTTATTTCACAGCGACCCCAATTCTGTCACTCTCCATTTTCTTAAAAATCAGCTATTATCTGAAGATGAACGTTTTCTTTCAGAAATGAAAACTGAAGTAGACACCGTGAGTTTTCTTGGACAAAAAAAATCAAAACCTTGGCCTAAGAAAACGTCCGTGAGTTCGGAGTTCAAGTTGAAATGCTTTGGCTGTGGTTTGAAGGGTCACAAGAAGTCCGAGTGTCCTAACAATAATAAAAACAAAGGTTTTTCCGGTGTTTCAAAAGTGTCAAATGTGCCGTTATCATTTTTAACAACAAGCGATGACTTGAAGACTCCCCAGGATAAATGTGGACGAACGTTAAACTTTGTAGTTGACTCTGGGTCAACTCATCACCTTGTCGATAGAGATACAGGTAAATTTTTACAGAATGCAGAAGCAGTCGGTTTTACCATTCGCGTTGCGAAAAGAAATGTTTCGGTGGATGCTCGTCGATGTGGTAAGCTTCACGTCTCGTTGCCAAGTGGGCGACCAGTAATTATTGAAGACGTAATTGAATGTGAAGGTCTTACGAAAAATCTTCTTTCTGTTAGATGCTTAGAGCAAAAAGGTCTAGCCGTCAGATTTCATGAAAATACTGTCAGCGTGCATGATAGCTCTGGTTGTCTTGTACTAGAAGGAGAGAATGTCGATAATCTTTACGTTGTCAAGTTCACTGTCGCTGAGCATCTAACCTCTCTGCTCTCCAGTGATAATGTCCTCGTTCACCGACGCATGGGTCACAGTTCGGCCTACCCCTCAAAAATGCCATGTGAGGTGTGCTTCCGGGGTAAGCAAACTAAAAACGTTTTTCATCGTCTTCCAGATGAGCGCAAGGCTAAGAGAATTCTTGAAGTAATTTCGACAGACGTTTGTGGACCGATGGAGGTGCCTACCCATGATAGAATGCGATATTTCGTCACGTTTATTGATCATTGGTCACACTTTACGAGCGTTTACCTCATGAAAAGTAAGAACCAGGTATTCGAAAAATTTAAAGAATATCAAGCAGCTGTCGAGACGAAATTCGCCCCTTTAAAAATCAGTAGAATACGGTGCGATTCTGGGGGAGAATATACGTCTCACGTTTTCAAAAATTATTTAAAAGATAAGGGCATTAATGTAGAGTACACCATTCCCCGCACTCATCAACAAAATGGTTGTGCCGAAAGGTTTAATCGGACACTACTTGACGTAGTTCGGTGTCTCCTTGCCGATTCCAAACTTTCAAAGTCCTTTTGGGGTGAAGCTCTTTTCACAGCGGTATATCTCGTTAACCGAAGGCCAACTAGAGTTTTGGAAAAGGGCGTTCTCCCTGCCACAAAATGGTTTGGACATTCACCTGATCTTTCAAAAATAAAACTTTTTGGGTGTGTTGCTCACGTTCATGTGGATAAGGAACAACGCCGTAAGCTTGACGATCGAAGTCAAAAGATGGTCATGGTTGGATATGCACCAAATGGGTATAGACTGTGGGATCCAAAATTAGAGAAAGTTGTTTTCAAGAGAAATGTAGTTTTCGATGAATCAAAAATTTGCTTTGAAAAAGACATCGATGCCGATGAATGTCCGTCTGTCCAGGTTTTGCCGTTCGTTGAAGGTGCTGAAGGTGCATCTAATGATTTCCGACCTGATGATGACGTTTTATCTTCGTTCGATGATCAAACCGTGGAAGAACAAGAAAATAGTGGCGAACTTAATTCGAATACACACGTCGCCAGCCGTCTTCGTAGATCTTCTCGAGAAAGAAAACTTCCGGAATGGCTAAATGATTATGATGTCAATCTGCTTGCTGCACTGTCCGTGAATGCTCTATTCGAAGGAGCTCCGGAATCTTTCGAGGACGCCATCCAAAAAGGGTGGCAACCGTCAATTGACGAAGAGTTGGCTGCTCTAAAGAGAAATCATACGTGGGATTTGGTTGAACCACCAGAAGGCGTTAAAATTATTGATTCTCGATGGGTTTTCAAGGAAAAGAACGTCGGAGGTCAAAAAATTCGTAAGTCTCGGTTGGTGGCTCAAGGGTTTCTTCAGGGGGAGGTATTGAAAGAAGAAATCTATGCTCCGGTTGCGAGAATGATTACAGTGAGAACTCTTCTGTCGTTGATTGTTAATCAAGACCTTGTTTTTTCACAGCTAGATGTCAAAAACGCTTTCCTGAATGGATATTTGACAAAACCAGTCTACATGTACCCTCCCAAAGGTTTGGCCAGTGTCGATGGGCTTGTATGTAAATTAAAAAGGTCTCTCTATGGTCTAAAAGAATCTCCCAAATGCTGGTATGACAGACTTAACATTTTTCTGAAAGGTTTAGGTTTTACCAGGTCAAGTACCGATCCATGCCTGTATATCAAGAAATCGACTTACATACTCGTTTATGTAGACGATATGATTTTAGCTTCGGGATCTACTTCGGATCTGGATGATGTGAAACTGGCAGTTACGAACGAATTCGACATGAGGGATCTAACTCGTGATAATTCGGAATCATTAGAGTTTCTCGGAATCGCCATTCAACGGACAGCCGAGGGATTGAGCCTAAATCAGAGCGTTCTAATTTCCAAACTCTTTAAAAAATTTGGAATGGTCGATGCCAAACCAAGAAAAGTACCGGTAGAGGCTAAGTTGCAACTCACCAAAGGCAGCTTATCCTCTGGGACTTATCCTTATAAGGAACTGGTCGGAGGGTTGATGTATTTGATGCTGGGAACCCGCCCCGATATATGTTTTGCTGTTTCATATTTTAGTAGGTTCCAGAATGCTTATGACAAACGACATTGGTCTTATCTGAAGCAAGTGCTGAGATATCTTCAAGGCACAAAAGATCTTCGACTGAAGTATGTCAGGAGTAACTGTGAGTCACTAATTGGTTTCGCAGATGCAGACTTTGCTAACGATGTCGAAGACAGAAGAAGCGTGTCGGGCTACATTTTCAAGGCTTTCGGGAACACTGTAGCTTGGAGGACCCAAAAACAACCACTAGTCACTCTTTCGAGCTGCTCGGCAGAGTTTGTAGCGCTTGCAACAGCTGCTACTGAATGCATTTTTCTTTCCAGACTTATGGCAGAAATGTTAGACGGACCAGTGACACCTGTTACTATTTATGAAGATAATTTGTCAACAATCAGAATGGCGAACACGTTGGAAACTAAACGGTCAAAACACATCGACGTCCGTTTCCATTTCCTGAAGGACCTTATAGAAGAAAATATCATTCAACTTCGATACGTGTCAACCGAAGAGCAAATTGCCGATCTTCTGACTAAAGGATTGGGTCACACGAAATTTGTGAAATTACGTAACTCACTCGGTCTCCTGGATACATCATGGACCACCACGTAGAATTGAGGGGGAGTGTTCATGACAATTCTAACGTTTATTAATTCAACACATGTTTCCACCCCTTTTTCTTTTTGTTAAATAAACCAAATTGTTCTCAAACGTTCTTACCTCCTTTATCTCACGGACCTTTACCAACGGCTAACAAACCTCAATTTTTATTTTAAAAAATAACAAATATTATGTTAAAAAAACAACATTAGTCAGTTTGATCGAGAGTTCGTATTTTCCATATTTTTCATTGTCGTTATAAAAAAGATCTCTAAATTTTTCGTTGGCCGTTACTTTGTATACCGAAGAGAGCGCGACCCACAAAGTCACTAAACCTTGAAAAATTGGCAAAACGCAAATGCGTAGCTTCTGTTCGAGGCCCCCTCTCTTGGATCCGCCACTGGCTGGTTGAGCTATTTTCAAGTCCAAATTTCGCGGATTTGGCACCTACAAATCCCAGTTTTCGTGGTTTGTGCTAATTCAAGAATGAAATTCCACTTTTGGCTCAATGGTAATGTGCAATTTCACCGAGTTGGCTTTTTCATAAAACAAATGTCGTGGATCTGACTCGCCAGAAACCTCAAGGCGGGGTTTCAGACGGGTTTCCTCGACCCCTTTCCAAGTCATCCATCGCCCCTATATTTTGGCGCCATTTCCGCACCAATCTTCGATTATGAAATTTGAAAAATCGTGATCTAACGTCACTGTAGAACTTTCTGAAGTTTAAAATCCGACTTTGACATCAGAGATTGGTGCAGAAATGGAGCCACAATTCAGGGGCGATGAGTGACTGGAAAGAGGTCGAGGAAACCCGACTGAAACCCCTCCTTAAGAAGACAATTTCACGGGTCACACTCTCAAAGCTATAAATCCCGGTGTATTTTATAGCTCATTCTAATATCGATTTCGTGGAGCCGGCTCCTTTCAAACACACTGCATCAAAAACTGATTGCGTTCGGTGTGGCTCATTCAAAATAACCAATTTTGCTGGATTGACTCCATAAAAAAGCAACACTTTCGTGATTTGGCTTTTTCAAACCCCAAATCTGGTGGAGCTATGTTATGATTAGTGGTAGATTAATTTTTCGTTCAACTGGTGGGGGGTGCAACTTTTACCTTGATGGACTGTGTGGTGATGGGGAGTGGGGGTAGCCTCGCTAATCGCGTTTGCGGTCAAAAATACTAATTACATTAAATTTTATTAAATCTGATTTTTAAATCGCACTTGTTGCAGTTTAAATCACACTTTGTGTGATTTATGTGCGATGTGAAATGCAAAAATTATAACTCATCGGTAGGGGTCCCCAGGGAGGGCCCGAAAATCTTCCAGGACTTGGCTCTCAATTCCGGAGCCGTGTATTTGATACTCGCTATTAATAAATCGAGCGCGTTGATTTCATCGAGTGACTCGCATAGGAAATCTTCCGCGGCAGTTTTTAGGTCTTCAATAAAGTACATGTCCCCGGCTGCTAACAGGGCTTTGGCAATTTCAATGGAACCAAAATTCGTCTAAAAAAATAAGATGCATAAATGGTAACAGAGAAATCAATATAACAGGAAACTGGTGGTCGTGTATCTTACCTGGCCGGTGTAAATGAACGTTAAGAATTCTTCCAAGGTTTCAGCGTTCATTTCAAGTTGTATTTCATTCGTTTTGCTTTCTTTGAATTCCTGTTTAAACATGGCCTTGAAAACTGATGAACGGGCGACGAGAGCATCCCAGTGAACTGTGGCAGACCGACCGTCATTTGCCCTTACGATGACGTCCATTTTGTTTAGTTTTGAGAAGAACTTTTTGAAATGTGGCCCCGTGGATTGGTTTCTTCGCTTTTTAGCGAGATAGGCGAAGTCTCCGTCAAGTGACAGACGAATTGTGACTTCAATGACTTCACCCAAAACTCTTTCAGTACTCCAACCAGGCCATTCAAACCCGGTATCAGTAGGAAAATCAATGTTAACGGTCTCCTGTTTCATTCTCACCCAAAAATAAACGGGAGTATTGCTTTGATTTTCACGTGCCTCGCGAACTTGCATGTCCATGCAGGTGTAGTTGGAATTTTTTTCATCGTGGCATTCCAAGCTCCACTGGTGTTTCCAGCCATCAGGAAAACATGGCGTTCTTATTCTTGTACAACTACACCTGTATGGGTCAACGGTTACTTGTAGATGTACGATCAGCTCTGTAGGCGAAATGAACGCGTAGATTGGTATCGCTTGCTTGACATCGCCAGAGGACCTGCAATTGCATGGACTATAATTAGTATCTTTCCAGTGATGATTAAAATGACCCAATTGAATTCATTCTCTGAATGGCCGTATTCCATCATTTCCCAAGTTAGACGCACAAAAAATTATCAAAATCATGAATCTCTCTCAAGTATTGCACGATTCTGTAATGAAACTGCCTCTGAAAACCAAGTTGAGGAAAACAGAAGTTAGCCTTTATGACTTGGAAACTTTTACTAGTCCAGCCAAATTGACAATTCTGCTCGGCTCAATAGCCATTTTTTAAAAAATTGTCTGAAATATTTTTGAACAACCTAGAAGTTGATTTCTTTTAACTTTTTAAACTATTTCTAATACATAACAGGCCCAAAGTTCAGATTCGAGTCATCACTCGGCAGTTTCCAACACAAATTGTGAGTTTGTGTGGCGGAGAGGGGAGGGACTGAGTTATTTCTGTGGTTCCTGAGAGGGATGTCAAATTTAGCTGGTGAAGTGTCGTTTTCTGGGGGGCAAGAATGAGAGTTTTTACTCATTTAAAGGCTTTGCCGATATAGTTTACAGGCAAAAGAGGCCGTCTTTTGATGGATTACAGGCCTTTCTAAGTGTGCACAGTCAGCTTCCGGGGTGAAATTTATGGTTTTTATGATCTTATTTTCAAGTTTTTTGGGTTAAATTGTGCACTGGCCTGTAGCCACTTTTTCAGGGGTAAGGGGACTTGAAGGAGCAAACAACGAAAAGTACATACATTATACTGTATGACCATAAAATTCGGAATTATCGTATCACACTACGTATCTGTCGTATTACAAAAAAAAATACACTAAAATTAAATCAAATGAAACTTACATTTTTTCGTTTTTTCGTCTCTCTCAACAATTGCGGCGGTGTAAACTTAAGACTAATGTTTAGGATAGCTTTCTGGTTGGCTTGGTGGGGATGATGGCAAAGGGAACGGAGGTCGAAGGTGCGAAGTTCTCTTATTTCTCTCATCTTTCGAGCTACAACAACGGTTAGGTGGGTAATAAGCAAGTCTTTCGTTAAATATAATAAAAAAAAAATCTCGACAACCCTTGGAAATTGACGTTTTTTGACAGGTTCATTCCTTGGTGCGCGTTAAAATCCTAAAAGAAGACATAATCACCGAAGATTTCCAAGGGCCAAAGTTATGTAGAAAAAGCTGAAAAACAAGTTATGCCACTTACATGGGAAGCTAGTTTCAGCTAGTTAATCACTAGTCATATTGAACAATTCAATGGTGAGGCCATTGGCGGACCGACACCTATCGGGGCCCGGGGCGGAAATCTCTATGGGGCCCCTTGAGTCACTAGATAAGCAAGAAATAAAATTATTAACGTAGCATCAAATTATGGATTTCCCTTTAATTTAGCCACGAGTTCTAGGTATTTATACATCCTATCCGCCAATTAGAGTTTGTGCTCAATTTAAGCCGCAAATTGGATATTTTATCAATTTTATTCGAGAAGCAGCGGATGTTTTTACACTTATTTTGCCAGGAATTCGCGTTTTTTCTCAATTTTAGCCACAAAGTTGCCTTCATAATCCGCAAATCGGCGTATTTTCAATAACAGTCGAAAATTTGAATACTTTCAATTTTACCAACGAATGATCTCGAATGATCTGAGCTTTTTCTACACAATTTATCCACGAATTTGTGAGTTTCCTCAATTTTAGCAACGAATTTGAGTATTCCTCAATTTTTGCTGCAACTTATAGCTAAGTTTTACCCTTTTTAGCAGCGAATTAGCGCTTGTTCTCAATTTGAGAAAAAAGTTATCGTTTCTCTAAATTTTAGGCGGGCTAGTTAGTGATTTTTCTCAATGGTTGCGTTGCAAAATTCGGGGCTCGTGTTTAAGCGCTGAAGTGTAGAATTAAGTGCTTACTGGAGTTTTGCAGCGGTGACTTGTATCACAATGGGACGTGTTTCGATGGATTTTAAACACTTACTCAACGCTGAGCTAGATTGACAGTTTTGCAACGGCATAAGACTATAAGTGCTCATTAAGCGCTGAACAAGCCTGAAGTTTTGCAACGCGGCCAAAGCCGGAAGATTATTAACTCCCTTTCCTTCACTTGTGTTGGATTTATTTATGCGAAGTTGTTTTAGTTTTTGCTAACCGACACACATTGTAAATCAAGATCAAGTGAGTAAAAATACTTCTTTTTATGCATGCGCCTAAATTCCCACTTTCAATCGAACCACGAATTTTTCACTCTGCTCTCCGTTAAGAATTTAAGATATTTCTCCACTTGTGCCTTTATGCGTGCGTCCGAGGCGCGGTACACAGCGCAAGAAGCTAGAAGGATATCAGACATTGCGCATTGCCTTGAGGCATGCGTTGTTGAAAGTTAGAGCGAAAGTTGAAAAGACGTGTTGAATTGAAAGAGACAGACGAAAGCGCATAAGTGGATATATAGCTTTAAGCCTATGAAGGCCCTTGTGTCTAATGCTAAAGAGACCCAAACATGATCATCGTATCTAAGGCTTATTTTCCAATTCCTTGCAGTTCTCGTAGCTCGCTCGGCGGTACTTTCGCGCGGGACCTATTGGTGCGCGTTTTTGTTTTCTCTGGAAGATATTCCAATCTATCAACGATGACTTTGAACTTCACATGTAATACTACCGAAACAAGTATAAGGACCTCGAACTAAGGAATTTCGAAATAAATTTTTTGAGAACTTTGAGGCTGTACACACCTTCTCAATTTCAAAGTCATTTCAGGCTCACACGAACCTCTTTTGAAGTGAGTACTACTTGCTTTAACTCTTTTGACGGTCTGCTCGGTGACCTTGGCTTAAGAATCGGACAACTATACATAGGTTTAAAATTTCAGAGTTTACTTCACAAAATTATGCCTCTGGAAAGATTCCAACGCACGGGTCGACCAAAAGAAGACGCCGAAATTTCAGCCCTCATGACATTATGGTACCTGGCAAATCCCGAAAGTTTCAGAGGAGTTGCCGACCGTTTTGGATATACGAAAGGAGTGGCTTGGAAGATAATACAGCGGTGTATCAGACTTATAAATCTGTTATTGGATGAAATTATAAAGTAATTATCACTACTTTTACATCACATTTTGCACAATAATATCAATTTGTTTTCTGGTTTTTAATCTTTTTTTTTTTTTTTAAAAAATTAAAAACCAGAAAACAAATAACTCCTGCCTCCAAAATAAAAAATCATTAAAATATCAATTTTTTTGTCACAGATGGCCAAATCCAGTTGAAATGAGTGAGATTAACGTGGGCTTTGTCAATTTAAGGGTTCGGAAGTTTCCTGGAATTGTTGGATGCATAGATTCATGCCATATTGGTGTCTGCGTACCTTCGCGCGCATGCGCAATGTCTGATATCCTTCTAGCTTCTTGCGCTGTGTACCGCTCCTCGGACGCACGCATAAAGGCACAAGTGGAGACATCAGTGGCGGTTTTTCAGCTGAGGCAAGGTAGGCATCGCCTCAGGAAGAAAAACAACAGAAATCAAGGGTTAAATTAATTTAAAAAATATACTTTTTTGGTTTTAAAAATGAAAAAAAGTCATTATGTACGGTTACAAAAATTAAGTTTGCCTCGGATGTCCTCTAGCGGCTAAATGGACACTTATATTAGTTGAATTGGTCCGCTTCATTGACGGTAGAGGTGCAGATCCAAAGATCCCCCCCGAGAAACCGATGGGCGAGGAAAAATGTTATCCGTTGCCTAAGGTGCCTAGATGGGGAACGAGTAGAGGAAACGATAAAGGGGCCAGGGGGTGCCCTCTGCCTCGCCTAAAGCGCGTGCGTTCGTTAGGCGACGGCTAACAAGTAGAAAATAAACGTTATGATCGCATGGTGAAGACTAGAATTTATATATTTATATTATTTTATCAATCTCGTGAGTTATCGGGCCGGCAGGTCGCGACACTGTGATACCTTCTTGTACCTGATTAATTATTTCCGTTTCTGTTCTTGACTCTTGCCCAAGTAGCAAAGATCCTTTAAAAAATATTTATTAAATATTTTTTTTAATTTTAAAGTTTTGATCTCCAAATATTTGAGGACAAAATATTTTTTATACTTTTAATAAATACGTGACTACAATAGTTTTTTCACCAAATATATATCAATTGTTTTCAAATGTTTTTTAAACGAATATTTGGATACAAAATGTTTGAACAAAGTTTAATTGAAACTGATTTTTTAAATATATGTTTTCGCGTAAAATTCAAATGAGATTACAATCGTACATACCGAGGATATTCCGCTTATCTCCACCTAATCGGGCCCAGGATGTTTTTTTGTCACAATTAGCGGCTGCCCACATTGAAGGTAGGGAGAAATAAATAGATAATTAGTTTTTATGATAGTCCAGTCATTAGGTGTTCCAAACAGTGAAATAGAAACAAGTTTTGGGGTAGAAATGGTTTTTATGGTTCTATATGTATTTTGAGGTGCTGAATCCGAATCTGAGGTTTGCCAACAAAATTTCGTGACGGAAAATGGAGAAAAATGCTAAAAACTGAGAAATTTTTGACTTTTTTTTTTATTTTTTGAGTATAGCTCAAAAACTATCAACTTTTTGTAAAAAAACGTTATTATGTTATTTAAATAAAAATAAATTTGCTACAGTTTAAGCGCAACCGGAGCTCTGTAGGTCCAATAGATCCCGAGATACAGCACTTCACAATTTGGCCGATTTTCGCAAAAAGTGCAATTTTTGGGTTTTGACTATCTACCGAGCCAAATTTCGGCAGAACCCCCTCCTCCTAGAGAGATGTTATCGTAAGAAAAGTTGTAGTAAATGTTATTGACTTTAATTCAAGCGCAAAACGAAGTCGGTAGACCCCATGGTTCTCTTGCAATCTTAGAAAATCCGAAACAAGGGAAATGATGTTTATTGAGGCTCCTGGTAGGTTACTCTGAAACTATCTACTTTTTGACAACATGACTTATTATGAATTTTCTGTGAGTTAAGAATTATTGTTGAAATCAGTATACATATTTTTAAATGTATGTATACAATTTATGATACGTAAAATTAAATTAGACATTAAAAGACATCATATCATCAGGTAAAAAAAGTACAAGTATTAGTGAAACAAATGTGGACTTTTATTATATATACAACGATATTTTACTATACTTAATACAAACATAGATTAATTTAATGCGATATTACAGTAAACGGGGTCTTTTTGATGGCCCTGGTTGGGGATCAGTGATGAGAGGTTCGTCAAATTCGAGGTCTCCTGGAAAATAGAAGAGTAGGTAAAATGAGAATGAGTTTGGTGGAAATAACAGTTTCTACATTGAGGATTATGGCAGCTTTTCAAAACTAGACATACCTTCGATGAGGTTTTCTTCAGCTTCTTCAGTCAATTCATCCTCTACTTCGTCTTCAAATTCAGGGGACTCAATATTTTGGCACATCCCTCCACAGGATGTGCAGAGTGGTGAGCAGTGGAGGCCGATCCTTCTACAACCACAACTGTTCTGGCAACCTTTTTTGCATTTGCACGAGATGTTATTTAGCACGGATTCTGGCGCAGGGTTGGCAGTTGTGGTTATTGGGACCAGACCATTCCTTGTCTTTCTCCATCCCCACTTGGTTGGATCTTTCTGCTGACTCCCTTTACACAACCACTGCTGCACCTGAAGGTATACTCGCAAGTAGTGTTGTTGGGCAGCAGATTCAGTTGGTGGGAGTGTGGCTAGATTGGACGACGTTTTGAAAGACGACGTTATGTACAGCTTGTACCTGAGGTCGTTCAAGCTGGTCTCTTTTCGAGGACTATACAAAGCCATAAGAAAAATATTTCCGGCTTTTGAAATATCGTGAGGGTCTGCCTGAGGGTCTTTGAAAACCTGCACAACTTCCTGTAAGTCAGGATTTTTCTGCAGGATTTTTATGGACTTCATCTTGCCCTGGTTGAACAAAGCCGACGTAGTGTCACATCCAGTCATCGCGTGCAAAAATAGTATGTGAGGCGAAACGGTTTTGTTTATGGCAACATGTGGATTGTATAGGGTGTGAGTCACCTTTCCTTTTCCCGGTTTCAAGAACCGCACATTTTGCTTTTCAGGGGTGCACAGGCCAATCAACAATACCAGAAGGTCTACGTCTTCTCCCACAACCATTACATTTTCCTTTGCTTCAGACATTGTAAGTGCTGTCCTAACAATGAGGACATCAGCATCTTCTGCAGCTTGGCTCGAATAAATTTCAGCTTCATTGAATTTGTCCATTAGCATGGGGATAAATCGCCTCTTATTCTGTGAGTTTGCCAGGAAACTCTCCTGGGATACAGTGGGCACCATGATTTCTGTAAATGATATCGCAGCAGACTGCTTTCGTTGTGCTCTTCTCTGTCTTTCGACTTGTTTGGTGCCTTGAAACCCTTCGTCAGGGTAACCATCAAAGATAACAGTTGCAGCTGGATAGTGTGCTTTGACGTATGACACATAACTTCTGCAAATTTCGGCATACGTCTGGTTCAGCTTCCATTTAACCCTGTGAAGTAAATATCCTCCATCAATGACAAATTTTGGATTGGTCAGGTCCTGCTCAGTTGGAGTAAATGCCTTGTACATGCTTGATTTGGTTGCTTTACGCATTATCCCATGCTCATCGAAAAGAGAGAGCGGGCAGGGGCTAAGCTCATAGCTTAAAAATTCTCGCAGCTCTTCATCGGTGTGCTTGACAATGGTGATCCGTTGGAAAAGTGTAGTGGGACTGATAACTACAGTCTTGTCCTTAATCTGAATTGCTGAGTTCATAATTGCAAGAGGCTGCACTCTGTCACTTCTTTTCAATTTCATGTGTTGGAAATTGCCACCAGTGGAGTCCTGAAGACTTTTCAGCCCCACTTCCTTGGACAAGTGGCAGTTGATCCTCTCATCACCTACAACACCCGTACTTATTGACTTGAGGTCGGTGGTTTTGGGGAAAGGAGCATGTTCGTTAAACCAATTCAGAAACTTCTGTGCATCAGAGTGGTCTCGCTTTTGGGCACTGTCTCTGCTGTCAACATGTTGCTCGGATGTTGCAACTTCCAACCCTGCAAATTGTTCAATCTGTTGGCACACATGGACCAGTGCTGTCATGCCTTGAGTCCATTTTGACAAAACACCTGCACTTACTCCACGGCCATGAGTGAGACCACCACTCGACTTCATCGACCTCATGAGAGTTTGCTCAATGGTCATATCACTCCAGATACCACACCAGAACTTATCAGTCCGACGAATTGAGAAAAACCCTTGGGTGATGAATTGCTCTAATTCAGCAGATGGCATGACAGTTTCCAAGGTATGCATATCCTGAAGGTACAGATGACTGCATTTGGCATAGTTATGATGGCCACTGGAATGAAAAATAGGGAGCATTTCATGAATTGTTTGAAGGTGTAGTTTCCAGTTGCTGCTTCTCTCAGCTTCAATGAAATGCTTCATCAAAGTCACCATTTCAAAGTAGCGAACCCAGAGCTTGGCAGTTGGGCCGCGTTCAGCCAAAACTTGAAGCTGGGTTCTGAATTGTTCTCTCCAAGCTTTTACAGTCGCATTCTCTTGCACATCATTTGAAAGAATAACACTTCTGTCCAAGTTGAATAAGATCTCTGTTATGTCTTCCTCCATATTTGGTGACAGGATCATTGAGTCTATGACAATTTTGGCCAACGTTCTGTGCGCCAACATATGAGCTCGCACTGCCCTTGCGTAAGAATGACCAGTCATAATTTTTTCTGTAGAGTTTGCTGCAAATATGGTAGTAAACAGCTCAAACAAGCCACTACCTTGCATTATCAAACCAATTGCTCCCATAAAGGACATCAGTAAGTGAAATCCACCCAGCCTCACTATGACATTGGAGAGAGCAGGATCATTGGGGCGACTTGCAAGAATGTCTCGAGCCTTGAGGTAGAGGGGTTGGTCAAATGTGATAAAAGTGGTAACTTGATTCAAGTTATGAGTGTTCTCTACCCCTTTGTACATTGCTGTCAGAATTGTATCGTAGTCACTTGGAGGAGCATTGATGAAAGGCATGTAATTAATAAAAGTTTGTTCATACGGCATGTCCCTCATGACATCTTCCATAAACCCATTCCATCCAGATAGGCCAGGGATGTGTCGACTTTTGCCATATAGCCAAAGCAGATCAGGCACACTAGGAACCACAGTTGATTCTGTTTCTGGGTATAGTTCCCTCAGATCTTTGACCAGGATGTCTGATAACCCATTAGGCTTAGTCCTTTCAAAGTGGAACATTTTCATGGATGCATTACTGCTACGGTTGGGCGGCGATGTAAGTCGAGGAATGACTTGGTTGGGGATGACTGCGCGCTTCGGAGAAATACAGGAAATACCACCCATCACATGAAACGTGTGGTGTCCATCGATTGTGTGGACGTTGAAGTTCGCATTATCGAAGACCTGCTGTGAGAAGGTTGGAGGATAGACTTGCAGTGGGTTACTGTGGACGGCTGACTCTTCCAGGCGCATGGTCTCAGAATATGTTGCACCAAATCCCAATGAGGCCAACAAATCAATCAAATTCCTTGAACCAAACTTCTTATATACTAAAACTGACAACCCAAGAAGAATTGGAGACAGGAAGGACTTGGGCCTAACTGCGCCAATCATGGCATGAGCCAATGCTGTGCTCTTATTTTCCCATTTTTCGTGGTCTCCTCGTTTCTTGTGGAGCACGACTGTATTCATAAATGAGCGTAGAGTTTCAGGAATCATTTCCTTACTTCCATCCACGAAAGTGTCAGGTGGGGGGTACTGATCTTTTTCATAATTAATGGCACGTATATCCTCAGCAATAATTCCAGCTGCAGTTGTGCATATCCGGAGTCTTTCCTCCTCTTCGTTTTTGGCATTCTCCTGGTACCATGCGTCTGTCAAAATTTTATACCCCGTGTTTTTGAAGCAAACAACCACTCGACCTCTTTTTGGAAAATGAAAAAATCACGTCGGAACCGTATTTTCCGTATTCTCCAAGTAAGTGGGCTTTCACCGTTCTGGGGTCAGGTCTATATTCTCCCTTAATTTGCTGCAGCAGTTGTTCCATAGAAAACTGGCATTCCCCATCACTGTTCTCGAGATGATGAACAATATCTTTCATTGCTGCCTCAATGTCTTGGCAAAGAGGACCCCTAGCTTTCTTTTCGCTAGCTTTTGGACGATTGTACAGCTTCCTATTACACAGACTGTGATATTGGCAGTCAGAGGCCACTATGTCAGAGACGCTCGAAAGTCTGTCGATTATGCCTCGTCCGAAGTCGTCATCTCGTTCTCTGGCCCTTTTAATAAAGGTGTCCTTAACCTTCAGAACTCGAACCTTATACACTGTGTTACGATTGGTCTTTTTCTTTTGTTGTTGTTGATTGAATTCTGGGGGTATGGGAAGAGCACATATGAAGCAGTGAGTTCTAAAAGAGAACTTATTTATTTCAGCAGATCGTCTTTTGGGTGCCTCCCTACCCTCCTCTACGTTCTTCAAATGAGCAGCAATCATTCTTTCATTAATATACCTTTTACGGCATCGATCATGCAAGTCAACTGAGAACAACTTACCGATCTCAGCATGCTTTCCATCCTTCCTCCTTTTGCTGCATTCACTTAACGTTTTTAAACCTCTTTCCCGCACCGTCGTCACCTTCTCGACCTCGCTATCTAGCACGTCATCGCACAAAACACACACGCGCGAAGACATTGTCAACACAACACGCACGGAGGTACTATAATATCGCACATAGATACAACAGAGATGATATTCCAACGGCTACAATTCACGAACTACTCCCGAATGTGTTGAGGCGCAGTCCCAATGAGGCCAACAAATCAATCAAATTCCTTGAACCAAACTTCTTATATACTAAAACTGACAACCCAAGAAGAATTGGAGACAGGAAGGACTTGGGCCTAACTGCGCCAATCATGGCATGAGCCAATGCTGTGCTCTTATTTTCCCATTTTTCGTGGTCTCCTCGTTTCTTGTGGAGCACGACTGTATTCATAAATGAGCGTAGAGTTTCAGGAATCATTTCCTTACTTCCATCCACGAAAGTGTCAGGTGGGGGGTACTGATCTTTTTCATAATTAATGGCACGTATATCCTCAGCAATAATTCCAGCTGCAGTTGTGCATATCCGGAGTCTTTCCTCCTCTTCGTTTTTGGCATTCTCCTGGTACCATGCGTCTGTCAAAATTTTATACCCCGTGTTTTTGAAGCAAACAACCACTCGACCTCTTTTTGGAAAATGAAAAAATCACGTCGGAACCGTATTTTCCGTATTCTCCAAGTAAGTGGGCTTTCACCGTTCTGGGGTCAGGTCTATATTCTCCCTTAATTTGCTGCAGCAGTTGTTCCATAGAAAACTGGCATTCCCCATCACTGTTCTCGAGATGATGAACAATATCTTTCATTGCTGCCTCAATGTCTTGGCAAAGAGGACCCCTAGCTTTCTTTTCGCTAGCTTTTGGACGATTGTACAGCTTCCTATTACACAGACTGTGATATTGGCAGTCAGAGGCCACTATGTCAGAGACGCTCGAAAGTCTGTCGATTATGCCTCGTCCGAAGTCGTCATCTCGTTCTCTGGCCCTTTTAATAAAGGTGTCCTTAACCTTCAGAACTCGAACCTTATACACTGTGTTACGATTGGTCTTTTTCTTTTGTTGTTGTTGATTGAATTCTGGGGGTATGGGAAGAGCACATATGAAGCAGTGAGTTCTAAAAGAGAACTTATTTATTTCAGCAGATCGTCTTTTGGGTGCCTCCCTACCCTCCTCTACGTTCTTCAA
Organism: Corythucha ciliata; assembly: GCA_038030265.1. Lineage (NCBI taxonomy): Eukaryota > Metazoa > Arthropoda > Insecta > Hemiptera > Tingidae > Corythucha > Corythucha ciliata. The sequence goes on along the minus strand of CM075942.1, from coordinate 4,427,387 downwards.
ATGAGCAGCAATCATTCTTTCATTAATATACCTTTTACGGCATCGATCATGCAAGTCAACTGAGAACAACTTACCGATCTCAGCATGCTTTCCATCCTTCCTCCTTTTGCTGCATTCACTTAACGTTTTTAAACCTCTTTCCCGCACCGTCGTCACCTTCTCGACCTCGCTATCTAGCACGTCATCGCACAAAACACACACGCGCGAAGACATTGTCAACACAACACGCACGTAGGTACTATAATATCGCACATAGATACAACAGAGATGATATTCCAACGGCTACAATTCACGAACTACTCCCGAATGTGTTGAGAGCGCAGGTTAGTAGATAAGGGCGGTGGGGCTTCGGTCGAGGGACCGTCCCATGGGGTGGAAACTCTATTGTTCATAATTGAGACAAAGTTTTTAGTCGGCTTTACGCTTGGAGCGCTACCTTTTCGAAATTTAGTTAGAAGGCCAGCCGCTCATGAAACTAGCGCTTAGAAACCCTCGTCGGTCAGAGCCTTTCAGTGTGCTCTGTGCCTCGTGCTTGGTTAGTTGTTTTGGTTCCTTTGTTCAAATCCTTGTTTTTTCGTTTTTCTCTTTCATTCCTGCCTTTTTTCCTGTCTATATTTCAACCGTTATTTTCAGAACTTCTCCCTCGCCTTGATTTTTTTTTGTTGTTCTCTTCCAGAACGCATTCCTTTTTTTACTTTTCAAGCGTTTTAAGAACGAACTTCTGTCCCTACCTTAAAGGTACTTCTGAGTTATTCAGGGATATATTTTCCTTTGAAGCCTTGTTCCTACATCCACACATAATAACAACGCCTGGTCGGTGGATTGCGAAAGCGCCGGTCGGCCGAAAACGACCCCACTTTTCATGTTATAAAAGCGCCGAATTTTTAAATGAAAGTCGTAACAGAAGCGCCGAAGGTAACGTGTAGTGGGACACGAATGAGCAGTGAGAGAAGCGCCGGTGAAAAGAGTGAGACCGTAATGTAAACAACAAGTCAATGTGAACTATGTACACAACAATATTATAATCAACAAGGAGAACAGTAGGGTCTGTTCTAATCAGGTCATGTACCGTGAATTGGAGTTTGTAGGTAGCTCTTCTAGTGACTCAGTTCTGTTCAGTATTGACATCATGGGTGATCGAGTCGTGCGTTGTGAAACGAATAAAGGTGTGCCGTGCCTTATTATTGACGGTTTCAAATTTCGCAAGTTCAGTGAATTGAGGGACGGAACAGTTTTTAAATGGAGATGTACGGCTAGGAACTGTGCTGCGAAAATATATAGCAAAGTGGACTTCACATTACTTCCTGAACAGAATGGCGAGGGTCCTGTTCATAATCATTTAGGGCTCAGTGCTCGCGAAATAGAAAGGCATATTTTGAGAAATCAGTGTAAAAAATCAGCCATCGAAACAGTTAATGAGAGGCCATCAAAAATACTTCGGAGGGAGTTGGTTTCCGTTGAAAACACTACCTACTTGCAGAAGCCAGACCTTCTTTCCATCAAACACTCTATGTACAGAGAAAAGAGAAAAACGTACCCTGCCCACCCGAAATCATTAGAGGAAGCGCTTCATCGTTTAAACAGCGAGGCACATCAGACCGATGCAGGTGAGCGATTCGTGCATGTAGACGTTGCCAACAAAATTGTGATGTTAACTACGACCCGGAACCTGAATTTCTTATGCTCTCAAGATGCGCTGTTAGCTGATGGCACTTTCTACGCAGCACCTCAGTATTTCAGTCAACTGTATACCATTCATGCATACTCGAACGGCTCATTTTTTCCCTTGGTGTTTTCTTTTTTAAGCAACAAAACAATCGCGTGTTACGAACTGATGTGGAAGTTCTTACGTGAGTTGTGTGCCTCAAATAATTTACAGTTGTACCCTACTCATTGCATTTTTGATTTCGAAGTGTCTGCACACACCGGTTTTACAAACGTATTCCCACTTTCTTCCGTCAGCTGCTGCTGTTTCCATTTGGGGCAGTCGTTTTTCAGAAAAATAACAAGTCTCGGACTCAAGGGCGTGTACGTAAATAAAATGGATGGCAAGGGACGAAAGAGGAAACGAAATGAAATCGATGACGAAGGAGACGATCCAGAGAAGAGGGCGTATTTAAAAATGTTTTTCGGGTTGCCATATTTACCACCTGAAGATGTGGAGGAGGGATTTCTCGATCTACTTCAAATAGTTCCAGCAGATGAGAGGATCGGAAAATTCGTGGAATACGTTGCTGAAAATTACGTAGGACCGAAGAGCCGTTTTCCGCCTCTAAAATGGGCTACACCACCCACATCTGAACTCCGAACTACTAATGGGCCTGAATCCTTCCATAAGCACCTGAAGGGTCAATTTCATTCACCTCATCCTTCCGTCTATGTTGTCATTCGCACCTTGAAACTCCTTCAAGCTGAGACTAATGTGAGTCTTAACACACCCTTTCACAAGAAGAAAACAAATAAGGAGCAACGTCAAAAAGAAAAGCACGTACTACAGTGCTTGGACAACTACCACAAAGGAATTTACTGCAGGCTAGATTTTCTCAAAAATGTGACCCTTTTCCACGAAATGCCAGTAATTGATCCCCATCCACTGTAACCAAATATTGAAATCCAATTATTGAAATGGAATTATTCTGACGTATCTAATAAATGATGATTACTATTTATAACTAGGTATCATGATTACTATTCATTGAACCCCGGCGCTTTTAATACAATATCTTTTATCACCCGGCGCTTTCGCAACAACTTTCAGCGGCGCTTATACAACAAGAAAAATCGGCGCTTTCGCCACACTTTTCAACAGCATCGGCGCTTGTGGCCACCACAAGTGCTGTGTACCCGGCTATGAGGACAGAACATTGCCCCAACATTACTTGCCCTCCAATCGTGATTTGGCTCGGAAGTGGTTGGAGAGCATTGGGGATAAAAGTCTAATGGATCTGTGAACTGCACCCATCTGTTCGGATTGTATTATAGTAACGAAAATACAAGGTTTAGCATGAATACTCCTATTTGTGAAATGTTGTCAATAAAATAACAACCATAAATATTGGATCAGTTTTTTCTTTTTGAACCAATAGGAATATTAGTCTGTTCCAGTAAGGTGTTTGGAAACATGTTTGGAGCAAATTTGCCATGGGGTCAGCCAATAAAATATTGGCTGGTCCTATAGCAAATCTACTCCGAATATTTTCCCAACACCTCACTGGAACAGACCTATTAATAAAGTACGTGAAAGAGAAAAACTACCGCTATCTACCGGCGATTTCGGTGAAAATAGTTGGGCGGCTTTACGCCCGGGAGCGCAAAAGACTGTCTTACCCCCACCAACGCCAGTTTCCCATCTATAGTATACTTCCTTTATCTATGGACCGTCCTTTGATGAATAGAAGGGGAAGGGCACTGACCCTCTATTGCGCACCAAATGCTTATCGCCCCTCACATACCCCTTGTCATTCGCCCTCCGGTCGGTAAAAAAGGCTCACCCGTTCCACAGCTTGTGAATAAAATAATAATCTTGTCAAAAAGTAGATAGTTTCAGAGTAACCTACCAGGAGCCTCAATAAACATCATTTCCCTTGTTTCGGATTTTCTAAGATTGCAAGAGAACCATGGGGTCTACCGACTTCGTTTTGCGCTTGAATTAAAGTCAATAACATTTACTACAACTTTTCTTACGATAACATCTCTCTAGGAGGAGGGGGTTCTGCCGAAATTTGGCTCGGTAGATAGTCAAAACCCAAAAATTGCACTTTTTGCGAAAATCGGCCAAATTGTGAAGTGCTGTATCTCGGGATCTATTGGACCTACAGAGCTCCGGTTGCGCTCAAACTGTAGCAAATTTATATAACATAATAACGTTTTTTTACAAAAAGTTGATAGTTTTTGAGCTATACTCAAAAAATCAAAAAAAAGTCAAAAATTTCTCAGTTTTTAGCATTTTTCTCCATTTTCCGTCACGAAATTTTGTTGGCAAACCGGATTCAGCACCTCAAAATACATATAGAACCATAAAAACCATTTCTACCCCAAAACTTGTTTCTATTTTTCACCTAATGACTGGACTATGAGTTTATGAATTTGATTTAAAATTCGAGGAAAATCAAAATTGAAATTCGGGCTCTGCTGGTCAAGTCTCAAGACGTCAAGACTATAGGTTTCATATGAGATCATGAAAAATGAAATATTCCAAGTACTTAGCGCGTAAAACGGTGAGGGGTTACTGGGCGAGGGGTAGTATTTGCATGCCCCCATAAGCTGAGTGGGGGTCAGGAAGGCATAAGGACCCTTATGATGAGACGGACCTGCACCCCCTGCTTTTTGTACGAGTCATCACTAACTTTTTCAGTTTTTCTTCCCCTACCCGCGGTCTTCTCACACGCTTCGCGAACTTCTTTCTTCGTTTTTTTCCGTCCACATGGCACATGGGCACGAGGTGGGAAGCTGGGCTATGGGCGACAGCGACACCGCGACAGAGCCAGTTTAGTAATAATTCAGTTCGTTCGTCCGTTGATTGCGCGAATATAAAGTGAATGTGAGATTATTTGTGTGTATGTACATATTTGTTTTTCGAGAACTGCTTTTGTGACCGGAGAAGTATTGACAATTTTATGGACCAGTTAAATGCAACCGAATGTTAATTTGGATGTAACCGGAAATGAAATGGTGGTTGCGTTAATCTGTGAAATCCAACCGAAAGCGTAATTATTCATAACCGGATAAAAAAAGGAAATTTTTGCTGAAAGGTTTGCTCTCCGGTTGAAATCAGAGAGATTGCCCTGTGGCGCCATTGTGTCCTATTAGTTGCGAGCCCTTCCTCATCATCACTCAGTCTTTTACGCGTCAGAGTTCCAACGTGGCGTGTATGAGTGCTTGGTGCCTAATTTCGTCAGTTCATTCGACTCCTTTTATGTTACAAATCCATAGCATCCACCCATTGCATAGCATTTGTGAGATAAGTTTTCGAAATGTCTCCCCTATTTCGGCTCTTTGGACTACGTAAGATCAACATGTAAATGCAAGCTCCTTTAGGAGGTATTCATTATTTTATACTTTTTACTTCACGTTATGCTGACAAATTAGATTTATCATTGTGGAACACTTTACTAAAAAACGAATATTAGGTCCGTTCCATAGTTTGAAAAGTGCTACACTAGCACTGGAGATCACGTTTTTAATCAAACAACTTTTATGAATAAATATTATAAAACGAATGGATACGTAGTTCGAGTTCATAATTATAGTAGTGGTTGCACTTTTTAAAAAATGGTATGGGCCAATATTATTTTCACTTGAAAGTGTTGAAGATTATGATAGGGATTATTAGTTTTTATGTTCACGATGGGATTTTTCCTCTGGAGCTGCGGTATACCATTGGGGGGGGGGGGCATAGAGGTTTTGATAGTAAAGTGCATTAATTTGGTCTTGTCCGCTAATCGTGTCAAATAATCGCGATACATTTTGCCGATGACTTATTTAGGTCATGTAGAACAAGACCAGCCCCCAATTCTGTAAAGCCGCCTTCACATGCGGGCTGTGACAGCTTAAGCTTTGAGCTGTAGACAATCAAAGAGCCGCCCGCGTTTGAATTAATTATATTTCATTAGACACAGCTGAAAGCTGAGCTTTTTTCAGATCACAATTTTCTCAGCTGATTACTTTCAATTATTCACCTTGTTTATTTCGCTATCGCACGCGTTAGGATTAGGAGCAACTATATATATACAGGGTGTTTCAGGAGGAAAGTGCAATACTTTGCCATGTTGTAGTACGCACCTGGACGCACCAAAAATACCATATGAACATATGGTCGAAAGTGGTTACCTTACGAGATATTGGCATTTTCACGCTCTTCGTGACTTTTTTGCACAAAGAGCGGATTCACAGATCGCAATCCAAGTTTAGACAAAAACTGAAAGAGCAGAAAATGTCCTTCTCGAATCTGTCATTAGAATGGGGTTTCGGAGTTAATTTGAACATGTAATCTGCATGAAAACACAGGAAAAATGAAATGCCAAAAATAGCAGGTGAATTTCAAGGTGGCGTACGTCAGCTGTTTTATGGTCTCATGAGTGGCAAAATTGATGAAAACTTCTCCATTCGATGTCTTTTCGAATGGAATATTACAAACCGTATTTACGTGAACCATGAGGGCAGCAGGCACGCTAGAAACAGAAAAAACGTAGGACAATGGTCGTATTGGAGCGATAATCACTTGGGATTATGTCCTTATCCATGGTTATTCCATAACCACTTTCGACCATATGTTCATATGGTATTTTTGGTGCGTCCAGGTGAGTACTACGACATGTCAAAGTATTGCACATTCCTCCTGAAACACCCTGTATATAACGATTGCTCATCACTGCTGATAAAGCGTAGCCATCAAATAGGCTCTCACGTCGATGAGAGAGGTGGAGTTTCAAAGTAAATACCGGAAGAGAGTTGTGTTGCCATAACGACACAAGGAGAGGGACAGGGTGATTGTTTATCAGGGGACGACCTGCCCCCTCCACGCCCCTCCAGTCAGCTGTGAGCAATCCAGGTTTATATATCGTTGTGGTTAGGAGTTACAGAATGGGGGGGGGGGCTATTACGAACGACCGGGAAAAAATGTCTCTATACCCGTATCCAAGGACGCTGAATAAGAAATAACACTATCCCGCCATAGCAACCGCATCTTGCGCCATTTTCTCACGGGTTCGTAAAACCCGGTTCACATCCAGCGAGCACAGATAAGAATTTTCAACATGTTCTACTGGGTGTAACGGAAAATGTCTGGCATAAATGAAATGGGTGATTCTTGGTCACATTTGGAACCAAAATGATCCTATGCACCATGGTCTGATTACTTATGGTTTTGGAGATAATCGGGGTTTTCCTAATTTTGAATGCATCCACGGTTTTCCTTAGTACTTCGTCTGTATCTGATGAAATAATGGTCTCATTGAAATTTAAAAGAACCATTGGAAAGAGCACTAAATTCTCTGTAGGGTTGTAAATACAGGGTGTTCAACAAATAGATGGCAATATTTCGCCCGGTTATTCTGCACCTCAAATGGGTTTAAACGACCCCTATTGACCATAGTCGTTATCATCATTATTTTCCTAGATATTCAGGATTTAAGTACTTTTTGATTTTGCCTTGTTTTGTTTGGAATTTCTGACGTAGTCTTCTTGACATAAATCTCAAAATTGGTGACACAGAAATGGAAAAAATTGTAATAATAACAAAATAAATAAGTAAAACCGGAAAATAAGCAAGAAATGAAATGATTTCAAAGATATTTTTCTTTGAAATTATTGTTGTTTATTATTATTATTTAGTAAGTATATAAGATTTTTTTTTTTTTAAATATTTTTTTCTTAATAATGTTATTACATTTTTTATTTATTTAATTTTGATAATAATTATTAAAAACGAATAATAATAATTAATAATATGAAAATTAAGAGTATCTCTTATGAAATTTTTTCCGTTTTTTCTTTTGTACATTTTTCCCTTTTTTTTTTGTATGTGCGTTATTTTTTTTTTTTTTTGCCCTTTTTCCATTTTTCCGTCACCAATTTTGAGATTTATGTCAATTAAACTACGTCAGAAATGAATAGGTGTCTCGTGTTTTTCAAGCACGAATATGAAATTTCTAGAAAAAAGTCCTTATAAGAAGGCGATCTAAAAATACAATTTTCATGGTGATACTATGCGCCAACTTGTCTGAAAAAATGTCATCTCCGAAAGCACCTGTTGAGGAGCAATTCAACTTCAAAGTGTCGTGAACGTGGGTGACTTTGTGGCTGGATATCTGAGCACTTGTGAATAAAAATGGAACGAAATGCCTGAATTCTAATAGAAAAAAGTCCACTCGCAAAAATGTGAAAAAATCACTAATTCACTATTAAAATTGAGGGAAAACGCTAAGTCGTCGCTAAATGTGACTACATCTCTAATAATTCACGGCTTAAATTGAAAAACATTCGCTGCAAAAATGGAGGTATGCCGCTAAATCATGACTAATTGTGGAAAACTCACTAAAACGCTACTTAACTCAAGAACAAACGCCACTTCTCAATGGGGACCAAAAGTTGTTAAAAACGACGAATTTTGTTCTTTTTTGTCGGGTTTTCAGGTAATTTTTTGCCTCTTTCCAGTGTATTGCGGCAAATTTTAGATCTTTCGAATCAGGAAAATAATTATGTGCTTGGATCTCGGCTTACGTCAAAAATGATATCGTCGACGTGCTCCCAGCACATTCTATTCTCCTGATCGTTTGACCGAATCTTGTCATAAACGACTACGTTGCCCCTTTTCCCCAGGGTAATGCGTCGATTTCCGGTCTACCGTATTATTATGTTGCGGTCTAGCACCTTGAGCCGTAAACATTAATATGATTATCAAGCTTTAATCGGTAATGCTAGAACTTCTGCCCCTCCCCATCCAACGTCACAAAGAAGTGGATCCACTCACAAAATAGATGGCGTATGGTGGAGAGGGGTACGATCTAGCACAAACCGGCTGCTCGCGAGTAATATCTCTAATTCTTAGCGAGAAAGAAAGAAGATAACTAGTGAAAGAAATTCAAAATATCTGTTTAAGATAAGGTCAGGTCACAGATTCACAAGAATAGAATAAGACAGTCATGAAATAAAGTGTGAGCAACTATGAAGAACAAGGTATTTGACACAATTTAAAGGCAATTTTACTGTAAAAAACCCCCCGATTTTTTATAACGAAAATTTTCCCAAAAAATTAGACGATAGTCTCACTGTGCCTACTTGCTTCATCGCTACTCGCCACCCAGGCCATGCTAGTCAAGAACTGGGGCACCGACTCGTACGCGAGACGTCTCGCTTGGTCCACTCGATTGTTGATCGAGGACAGCGAGAAATTTTTAGAACTCGGCATGCCACAGGGAATGGTCTCAGTACTTGGATTTACGAGCAATTTCACGGTGAAAAACCCGCTCGATGTAAAATATATTTTTCGAAATCATTCGATCCAGCGTCTTAAGTTAAACGTACTGCTATTTCAAATAGTTGGACGTGACTAATGCCGACCGATACTTAGGATCTTTCAAGGCCTTCAACTCTTGGTTCGACGATTTTTACGTGAATCACACGATGCTGCATCAGAAACACGGAAAACTCCGTCGGTTCATACTGAATCGTGCCGAGAGGCTTGTCCATGAGAAGGACTCAGGCGCGGCTCACCTTCACAGCGGGAAAAGCCATCAACACGAATTGATTACGTGCGACGAATGTGTCTCGTTGGAAGCTTCTCGGTTTGAAAAAAAACAAAAAAAAAAAACATGTTTTTGAAACGTCAAAAAAATTCGGGGTTTTAACAGCTTCCAATACGGCTACACGACCTGGGTGAAGGATTTGAATTTACAAAGCTGGGGAATGGCGACATACGAAGGGCCAATTCGTTACGCCCTAACCTTTCAAATCTCTTTGTCGGTCGAGTACAACAAAGCTACGGATCAGAATGACTGTATAAGCAAATTGGAAGAATTTAAACTTCGAAAAGAAGACGGACCTCTTCGGGTAAGAATTTAAAGAAAATAATGTCAAAACGCAAAGTGATAAAATACGACCACTGTGTAGATGGAGACCCTGGATGGAGACGGTAGTTTCGCCTTTTTAGCCGATTATATGGACGATTGGACGTTGAACCACTTAAATACGACAGTGGCGGAAGATTTTCAAGCAGGCCTTCGTTCGTGGATGCAGTTTGTCATGATCCAGAGACAGATGTGTAAAGATTTTCTAACCCCCGGGATTTTCTCGAACGTAGAGTGATCAAAGTACGTCAACATATTATTATTTATATGTAGAATAACACGCATAATCGCCTGATAATAAAGTTTTTTAAGCAGCCGATCCTCGTGAAATTATAATTTTTAAACAAGCCAACACAATTTGCCAGCAAAATTTGATTTGGAGGGAGCGAGGACCCCGCGGAATAAGTTCCACTTAGGACCCAATCACAAAAAAGGCTTCAACGCGGAAAATGATGCTTTTTAAATGCTCATGGATGTACAGATACATATAGGTACGTGAAAGACAGTTTCGGTCGGACGGCTTATATCGACGATTTTCAGTCCACTCAACCTGGAGAATAGAACGTTGCCGGTGCTCAGAAAATTGTGTGGCAGAATATTCGTGGTCTCGCGTTGCAACTTCACGACTAAAATTGAGGAAAAATCGCTGATTCACGGTGCAACGATGCCATTCTACGAATAAGTTGTTGGTTTTGGGCCCGCGGTTCAAATTGAGAAAACACGCTATAATATTGACAAAAAACAAACAAAAAATATGCGTTCAGGTTAAAATTGGACAAAAATGGCAAATTCACAACTGAAATTGCGAAAAATCGCCCTTTCGCGTATAGAATAGATGCGATAGGAATAGATGCTAAATCCCGCAAAATTAGCGTAAAACGCTATTCCACAGCTGAAATTGGGAGAAACCGCTAATTTGCAATTGGCGGACATATGTGAGGAAAAACGTTAATTCGCGGATGCAAATGAAGAAAATCACTAATTCGTGGCTAAAATTGAAAAAAAAAATCTCTAATTAGTGCAGGTAGAGAAAAACGCTAATTTTCAGTTCAAATTTTTTAAAGTGTTAATTCTCAGCTAAAAATGGAAAAAATGGTTAATTTGCTGCTAAAATTGAGGAAAGCTCCAAAACTCGTAGAAAATTAAGAAACTCGCTCACGGGATGAAAACGCTACTTTGCTGCGTGGTATGGAGTGTTCGCCCCGGACTCTCTATCAGACAAAAATTGGTAATATTCGTGCTAAAGCGCTGATTCATGGTCTCGCGATGCAACCTCCAGACTAAAATTTAGAAAAAAATCGCTGATTCGCGGTAGATGGAGGCCATTCTACGAATAAATTGTGGAAATCAACGCAAAAGTGTTGTATTTGGGCAAACCCCGCGGTTAAAGTTGAGAAAACACGCTATAATATTGACAAATAAAAGACGCTTTCAGGGTTAAAATTGGACAAAAATGGCAAATTCACAACTGAAATGGCGTGAAATCGCCATTGAAAAAGGGAATAGGATGCTGGAATGGCCGCAAAATTAGCACAAAACGCTATTTCACAGCTGAAATTTGGAAAAACCGCTAATTTGCAATTCGCTGATGTAAAGATGTGGAAAAACGTTAATTCGCGGATACAAAATGAAAAAAATCACTAATTCGCGGCCAAAATTGAAAAAATCACCGATTAGCGCAGCTAAAATGAAGAAAAACGTTAATTTTCAGTTCAAATTGGGGGAAAAGTGCTAATTCTCAGTTAAAAAATGGAAAAAAAATTGCTAATTTGCAGCTTAAATTGAGTCAAACGACAATTCTTGGCAAAAATGGAAAAAAAACTTGGTAGGTAATGCACGGGTTGGGAACGCTACCACGCTGCTAAAATTTAGAAAAAGCGAAAATTCGCTGCTGAAATTTACAAACATCACTAATTCTCGAATTAAGTGTTATGTCGTGAAATTTATAATTTATAAATGATGATATTTTGGCAGAAATGGATGGATAGATGTAAATTTTATGGTTTGAAAAAAAAAAAAAATTACATATATAATTTAAATTCGCACCTTTTGAAGGCATTTTTGTGGCTAAAATTCAGAAAAATGGCAAATTCATGCATGGCTATAGTATAATGTTAAGAAATACGCTAATTGACGTCTAGAACTGAAAAAAAGCAATAATCTATGCCTATGAAAGTTATAAAGTTTTGCTAATGCGGTGGTCAAACGTGAAAAACCGCTAATTTGCGGGTAATATTTAGAAAATAAAATAATCAACCTGGTCAAATTTAAGAGAAAGGTTAATTTCAAGCCTAAAAATTGAGAAAATTGCCAATTTTGCGACTAAAAATGGAAAAAACGCCAATTTACAGCTAAAATTTCGACAAACGCCAATTTGTGACTGAAATTGAGAAAATTCGCTAATTCACAGGGTTGAAACGCTACACGCGTCACCGTTACAATTTTAAAAAAGCGCTAATTCGTGGTTGAAAGTGAGAAAAATTCTAATTTGCGCCAAAAACTGAATATACGCCAATTTGCGGATTCTGAAGGCAACTTTTCAGGCTGAAATTGAAAAAAAGCGCCAATTTGAGGCAATATTGGCGAAGAAACCGCTAATTCGCGAGTAAACTGGGAAAAATCGTTCATGAATTGCGTATGGTGAACCATAAAAATCCTAATTCGTGAAAAGTCCCCCTATTTTGTGGCTAATATTGTCGTTTGGTGAAAACTGACTGAGAAGTGTCGACGGCATTTTAAAGGATAAGTGTCAATTTTTCTTTCATTTGTTTGAGAGGAGAGGAAGGCACCAAAAATGGAAATAAAATATTGATTTATTGAATGAATCGAAAGAAAAGTAAGGGAGAAATGAAGAGAAAACTGTCTGTTTATTTTCTGAAAAGAGAAATTCACCCCTTGGCCAATTGTATTTCACCAGAATTAAAGAGTTAAAAAAAGATTATAAATCTGTGTACTTGCGT